>CM062805.1:496562423-496844923 GCA_031772625.1 Pinus tabuliformis | reverse complement strand
CTTCATGTAAATCCCAAATCAGAGAGAGAGAGAGAGAGAGAGAGAGAGAGAGAGAGAGAGAGAGCGTAAATCCCAAATCCCAGAGAGAGAGAGATTCCACTAACCTGTATGGCTTGAACAAATTGATTGATGGTGACGTGCTTCACGTAAATCCCAAATCAGAGAGAGAGAGAGAGAGAGAGAGAGAGAGAGAGAGAGAGAGAGAGATCACCATATTCTTATTCCTATTGCAATTTCACCATATTCTTACTCTCTATTCTAGTCTGAGTCACACCCATATAGAAATTCAATCAAATCTTGGCCCTCTTAGGTCTCCATGGAAGTCAAGAAGGACATAAATTTGGAGGGAATTCCACAACATTTTGGAAAGGCTCTTATTGCTAGGTTCAGTTGGAAAGATCCCTTAGTAAAGGCTCTCATGATTTGGATGGAGCTCTAGTGGAAACCCATCCTTGGCTACTCCCCCACTTATGACCTCCTAGTCAAACAATGGATATAATTTTTCTTTATTACAAAAGATGAGTGTGCAACTTTTTGTCTCACAAATGGAATTGAGGGCCATCAAGCCATTTTTTGAACTAGTGGACCATAGATTTCAAGCCTTATAGAGAATCTATCTCGCAATAAAAAGTATGGGTGATTCTCTCAGGCCTCCTTATTGTTTTCTGGTTCAAAAATATCCTGGAGGCCATTGGGGAAAAAATGGAATAATTTTATAGCTAGAGGCTTGTTGGGATATTGAACTAGATAATTATTGGTTATGGATGTAGTTTGAAGTTGATATGAGTGAGGACCTTTGGGGAGAAATACATCTCATTTTCAAATCCTTCTCCTAGAACCAAAGGATTTATTGTTGGCACCTTCCACTTTGATGTTTCAAATGTCACTCTATAGGCCACCTCAGAGATCAATGCCTAAGGTTTGGTTTGCCACCCAAATTTAATAACAAAATACGAAAGAAAAATTCATATTGGCTCCATCAGTTTCTAGTGAATAGGATAGCCAAGAAACTAACCATAGAGGTGAAAACCTAGAAATATATCCTCTAACTTTGATAAATCCACTCAAAGGGCCTTCCATCATGTTTTTTTTACGACAAAAACCCTCAAAAATTTTGCCTACACTTCAATTTTGGAGCCTACTATAGATCTTGTGATTGTTTGTTCCATAGTCACTTTATGGTCGATCGATGCTTTGTTAAGTATTCTAGTCCTTCTTAGTTTGTAAGTGTCAAAGTCACCCGCTCATGCATGCTCAGTCCACAGTAAGTTCATGAGCACACTCTTTTATGAAAGATTTAATAGGCATAACAAAATTCCATCAAGACAGTGCGTGTAAAATTTTCAACCTATGTAGATAGTTAGCGTGCACTTTCATTAACAGTCTCTCACTTTTGGTTATGATTATTCTTCAGTTTCTTTAAGTTTTTCCAATTGTTTCTTTTGCACACCTTTGCTCTCACAAGTGTCACTTTCATGTTTACGACTGTCGTTTTCTCTTGTTCTCACAATAATAAGTTTTGTTTTCATGCTATCTTCATCCTATCATGTGGCACTTTCAATGTCATTCGTATTCTGCAAGTGTCGTTTGTACTTTCCTCTTGTTGTCACAAGCGTCATCTTTTAGCATGGGAAGTGTCGCACATCACAAATACATAGTTTTGGTTTTTTTTAAGGGGTAACCTTGGTGTTAATGAGTCATTTTTACCATGTAGACATGTATTAAAATCATTCCCAAAGTTTCAAGCGCTATCATACAAGTGTTGTCACTATCGTCGCAAAGAGTACCTTTAGTGTTGCACTTGAGGTAAGCCATTGCAATATCATCACATTGAGGAAAGTAGGTTGTTCATGTGTTCCAAGTGATCTATGTTGTGTCATCAAGTATTTTAAGTGTGTGATCATGCTCAAGTCTTATCACAATTCACTTTGGACTCATTGATCCCACACTTAGCCAAATCTGGAAAATTTCTTGACCAAGCAACCTGACATCACTCAACCTTCCTAAGCTGTGCATTGTGTAGTCTCAATCCTAAAGCTTCAACCTTGCCTCTTGGCACTTCAAAATGCACAATCCCTACCTTCCAGAACTACGGAATGCGTAGTCTCAATTCTCAGTCCCAACCCTTAAACTCCTAAAATGAGCAATACCTACCTTTACTCATTATCCTCTGTGCACTATGTAATCTCAAGAATCAAGCCTCAACCTTGAGCCCTTGAACTATGAAAATGCACAATCCCTTGGAATTTTTCCTTCTAGAACATTGTAGTGGGGAACCTCAAGGCTCAAGGCTCAAGCCTGACCCCTTGAGCCCCTCAACTGCACAATTATCTTTCCCTGGCCTGCCTGAACTACACATTGCACAGTATCAAGGATCAATATTGGCCCTTGACCTCCTGATATGCTCAATTGCGCAATTCCTTGAGTTTGTCTCCCATCTTACCACCTGGTTCCATCTCAGCCAATGGTTATCATGAAGAATGTTGGACTGAGGGTTTGTCAAATTGATGTTATCTTGTCATGAGTGGAGATGAAAAAACAAATTGATCAATCAAGAGAGACAAAGGGACACTAGATTGTGACAAGAGATAAAGATCAAGATCACGTTGAAGACTCCTTATCTTCAAGACATGTGGAGGAGGAAGAAGAAGAGCATGTTCCATCTCTCAATAATACACAAAGAAATCGGTAGCAAAGTGTGGCTTAACATTGCCATGTCATTAGTGTCATGTCATGTCATGTTCCCTGGCCTACTTGAACTACACATTGCACAGTATCAAGGATCAATATTGGCCCTTGACCTCCTGAGATGCTCAATTGCACAATTCCTTGAGTTTGTCTCCCATCCTACGACCTGGTTCCATCTCAACCAATGGTTATCATGAAGAATGTTAGACTGAGGATTTGTCAAATTGATGTCATCTTGTCATGAGTGGAGATGAAAAAGCAAATTGGTCAATCAAGAGAGACAAAGGGACACTAGATTGTGACAAGAGCTAAAGATCAATATCACATTGAAGACTCCTTATCTTCAAGCCGTGTGGAGGAGGAAGAAGAAGAGCATGTTCCATCTCTCAATAATACACAAAGAAATCGGTAGCAAAGTGTGGCTTAACATTGCCATGTCATCAGTGTCATGTCATGTCATGTTATGATTCATCATGTGACACATCATTTTGTGGATTATGTAAATTCAATATTTGATAAATGTAATGTAAAGTGGAAGTCTAAGGCCCATCCATGTAATGTGAAAAGTCATGTAGGAAGTCGAAATGTCATAGAGAAGTCAAATAGGCATGAGGGTAGTCCAAGAGTCACAAGGGAGGTGAATGATCACCCCATTTTTTATATATACACCCTCATAGCTCATGTAAAGGAGTTTTCACCTTGGCTCCTCCTACTAGGCAGTAGAGAGGAAGATATTTATTTTTGAGGAGCAAGTGGTTTCTCTAATGCTCCACTATTGGAGGTGGTGGTGATCACTATCTTGATGTATCTTGGAACTTTTTCTTCATTTCGAAGCTCATTGATCCAACACACTTTCATGCGTATGTCGTAAATATTGTAAGACTATTCCTTGAATTTTTGAGATGTATGTTGTTTTCATCTGTACTAAGGAAATTTAACTATTTGAGTGGCTTTGGTACTTATCTTATTGAAGGTGTGTTGTATGTTTTTTAACAATCATTGCTTCTATTTGAACTAATTTTCTAGTTTTCCAATGATTCATTCATATGTATATGCTCGTGTGTCTTTAATAGGTTAGTATTATTACTTGTCTTTTAAAGGGCCACTTTTCTCCCCCCTTTCGGTAGAACAACCTTGATACATTCTACAGTTGAACATTCCACAAGGCACACTCACGTGTTCATCTGAAGTACCTATGCATTACTCTCTTGTGCTTAACATTGTAGCCAAGGTATATCTATGATAACGTATGGCGGTCGAGCAATATTTCTAGAAGTTCTTCCACACCAAACGTTGGGAAGTATAATTGGGACTTTTCATTGGGGAGAACCCCTTGGTTGACAGATTTCTGGCATCGTCAACAAATGGTGCTGAAAGGAGGGCCAGATGGAAACTTGTTCCCATTGAGTCTATTTTGAATCTCTTACCTTAAATGGCTCATCCCCAAATCATAATCCCATGATTTTTCTCTAATGTATCCCCCGTAAAATTTTCATCTCCATAGAACAACTTGACAACTTGTCACAATTTAAGTTTGATAGTGAGGGCGATACATCTATTACCAAGCTAGCATCTCTTTTTCTTAATTTCTAATAACACTATGAAATTGACTATGAAGATATGGCTTGTATTCTTTTCTGCCTCACAATTGAAGGTCAATTTAGTTGATGGTGTCATATCCTACCACTCGCTTCCATTCATTCTTTTGAACACCTCATAAAGGAGATTCATTTATCATTTGATAGGTATAACTACCAGGATGTTCTTAAAAGATTTAATCAACTAAGAATGAATCCTACTTAATCAATTGAGGATTTCATCCATCGATTCCTTCATATTTGTTATGAATTTCCTGAAAAAGGCACAGATTGGGATTTATTTAAATAAAAGTTTAAGAATTTGGTTCATATCTCTTTACATGGTGAATCTGAAACCACTAATATTTTTTCTTCCCTAACTTTTGTAAATCATGAGACACCACTAATTTCATAGGAGGAACTGATCACTCCTTTCGTTTCTTGTCCTCCTCATTTTCCAGTATCGATCAGGGTGCCTCTATGCATTAATGATGAAGTTGGAAATCCACAAATCAAATTACCAATCCGTCTCATCAACCTTCATCCACCTCTCATGATTTAGATCTAATGGAGGAAACCTTGGAATGGTTCATGGAGCCTAGGGTGAAGACTAATCCTTTCATTCCTCAATATTACATTAGTGCTCTTAACCTCAATCTTGAATTTGGTTCCACTGAAATTGTTACTTCTTCAAGGGACATTTTTTATCCTCTGCCATCTACTTTCCATGACTCTTTGTACCATGATATGCTTGATCAATCTACTCCACCAACTAGTTATTCACACTCTCTTTATTTTCAATTTGTTGGTTGAATTTGATATCAAGTACAAGGCAATCACACTACATAGGTAGAGGAGTGGGAAAGTGAAGAGGTGTTTGATCTATCTTCCCTCTTTCAAAATCCCTCATGTCTAGATGATGCTCTTCCATTCTTGGATGATTTTCAATCTACTAATCTCGGTAATGAATCAAATGAAATCAATTTGTTTAGATCCATAGACTTGGGAAATAATCATTCTAATGATGATGACTATGTTGATGTATGCGATGATGAATTCCCGAGTGAAATAGTTTATCTTTCGGTTTCTTGAGAAAATTTTGATTTGAAAGAATTAGATCTCGAATCTGATCCAGTCAAAGAAGATGTTCTTATGGAAACTTCCTCTCCATATCACTATCCCTTGTGGTTTCATGTTTTTGATGCATATACTTGTGATGAAAATACTCCATGCTCTTCAATTTCTTCATATGATGAGTTAACTTCTCAATTGAAGAATGGTAGTGAGGTTAGCCATGATGAAAAAATAAACAATCAAATCATTGAGTATCTACTCTACTCCTTGTCATTTTGAGTTTTTCATGAGGAATACTCATCAAATCAGTTTTCTAATGGAATTTCTCCAATTCATACATCTATAGATTCATGATTTTAAGAATCTTTGATTTTGAGTAATCTAGTTGTTGAAGTTGTAAAATCCGATCAAATCATTGACAAAGATGGTTGTCATCTGATTAGTAGTGGTACTATTAAAATTATTGGTAGAAGTTATCTACACACCATGCATGATCTAATTCAATATTTCAAATGTGATTTTATGATCCTCGAAAGTTCAGAGACTTGCCAGGAAGTCGAGGCACTTCAACTTCTATTGATGGTTATGTCAAGATCTCGCGACTCTAGTAAGATCCCAAAACTGAGTCAGATCTAGTTTTTCTCACAAAATAATTTTCTTTGCATGGTTTCACTCTATGAAAATTCCTTCTTGAAATATTTTTGGTATTTTGGATATAGTCCTTCGAACTTTCTATATTTGATTTATGATCGGATTCAAGATTCTATTTCAGTTGATTCATCTTCATGCAAGGCTCTTGTACTTAACTCTGGTTTGGAGTGTGTATATATCATTGAAGCATGTAATTGCGAAGTTGATAATTTTAAATACTATATTTGGTCGAAGGAATCATGTCTATAAGATGCATTTTAGAATAGTAAGCTCCTAGTTTTTCTTGAGAATGTGATATTGCTAATATTTTTCTTCATCGCACCTGAAATCCTCTTGAGTGCTAGTGAATGCATGAGCTATTCAACGAGTCAAATTCTTCTTCACTCATTGTATCCTAAATGGTTTCATGTGTTTTCTATACTGGCATTCCCTTTCACTTCTTTTGATGATTATGATGCTAGTGTAGTGTGTAACTAGTTACAAGAAAATATTTTGTTACATTCAACATGTGAGGAAGATGATTCTATTATTCATAGAATTTGTGAAACTATTCAGACTAACCTATCCTTATTTTCTTATAATCGAGAATGTTGTACCTTTTTCCTGTAGGTAGTCCTTGGCTGCAAAACTACACCATGAAACCAACTCAACTAGCCTTTAGGTTCAAGATGGACCTTGAACTAGAGGGGGCTCCCTCAGTGTTACAAGGCTTTGTTTAACGTTGTTCACTTGTCACTGAACATCTACCTTTGAGGCACAATGGCCAAATTTATGGTTTTAATTGGGGGTTGTTGGCGATCAATGACAATCCCTATCCATGATTAAAGGCCCCTCTAACAGGGTCCCTTCAGAACGTGTCACCTTCCAGCATGACAAGATGACTTAGCTTTTCAAGGATTATGATAGAAGAATGTAAGGAGATTCCTAACAATTAAGAAACTAGACAAAATTCTTAACAATTGGGGAAATTTTAATGCGTGTAGAATATTTCTATAGCCCAATAAAATATATTCAAAGGAAAATGAAGGGAAAACTAAAACAAATTTTAAGAAGAGCTATTTCAGACAGATAGTCCAATAAGCTAATATCTTTTAATGACTATGATTTTATAGGGGATTTCAGACAGATTAAGACTTAATCTACACTTACCCACACCTTCACATAAATGCTTTGAACATGTGTAGAAATAAGATATGAAACACTAGGAAGAGACACTAGAAAACACAATATTTTATCAAACTAGAGCCAGAAGGCTTTCATTAGAAATACTCTAATAGAAGCTATTACAAAGTGAAGAGCCTTGGCATCAAAAGCACACTCTCTCTAAATTATTTGCTCGAAACTTTGAACTTCTTGCAAGTATCTTGCCTTGAAATTTAGAATTGGTTGAATGACTGTTGAAAATCTGCAAAATAATCCTCAATCTGCTACTCTTCTGTTGCTAGGTGTTTTAGACTGATCTTTATTCCCTTGAAGTTTGGAAAAAGGTTGAAACTGTTTTCCCATAATTAGCTAGTTATCCCTTTAAACCTGATTAGTCTGCCATCTTCCCCTTTGAATTCTATTTTTGTCATTTTCTGATTTTCATCATCCTTTATTTTGTCACAAATATTTGAGGAAAAATATATTTTTAAATAAAATTTCTAAATATTTGATTAAAATCTTAAATGAATTTGAGGATTTTAGAATTTCAATATATTTATTTAAATGATTTGATAAACCATCTAGTTTTCCAAGCCCGTTTATTTTTTCCCCTTTCCATGGATTTACAAAACCATGTGTAGTTTTTAAAATACATGGCTTCTTTCTCCTTTTCACCTTCCTCTGTAAATTCATTTCATACCTGTAAATTGATTTTACCCTTGTAGAATACCTGGATTTTTTGCAAAACCATGTGTTGATTTGTGTGGTTGGTAGAGTATTTTCACTTTACTCTTTTACTTTCACCTGCAACATGATTTATATCTGTAAATTGATTTCTCCATGCTTATTTTACCTTAATCTCCCATCCTGAAATGCATTTACATGAATTTCATCTTTGCTCACCTGTACATTAATTTCATATGAAATTTATGCATTTACATGAATGCCATCTTTGCTAAATTGTACATTAATTTCATATGAAATTTTCCCTTTTATTTTCTATGATAAATTCATGGCATCCATGAATTTCATTTTACGTGTAGCTGTAAAATCATTTTACACCTTAGCATGTTATTTCATTTCACCCACTTGCCACCTGTGAATTTCCTATAAAATATAGTTTAGTTTCACCTCATCTTTTTTGTTCAACCTTTGAACCACATAGCATTCATTTCATAATAGTATGAAATTCCATTCCCCCCATATTTATAAAAGTCAAAACAATAAAGTTCATGGTTTGTGGAGGTGGGTAATGGTAAGTGGATTAGGAAGGGAGGAGGGGTAGTTCTAAGTGGTTTAGGAAGTGGGGTGCAAAGTTATGATGAAATAACAAGTGTAAAAAACATATTTTCATACCCGCCCTTAGTTAAATGTTGGAAGAGCTGGGGGTATTAAATATATTTATAACCCTTGGATTAAATGTGCCGATATATCGAGGCATGGAAGAATAGGAGAGTTTAAATAGTTAAGTGTTGGGTGGGCCATACGCTTTTACCTTTAGCTTTTGAGTGTTGGCTTTAAATGCTTCGCATATGATTAGGATCGAGTTTTTAATTTTTATAATATAATTTTAGTTTTAAATAAATATTTCCATAAAAATATATAATTATGTTTTTATAAAAATAAAAATATTTAAAATTAAAATTATATATAAAAAAAAAAATTATTCAAAAGCATAATAAATATATATCTCAGCATTTCGAAGGAAATGGGCAATTTCTCACTGAAATCTTTTTAATTTTCAGCGTACCAAAATATGTTACAACAGAGAATATTATTTTCATCGTACCAAAATATGTTACAATAGAGAATATTATGCTTTGATCGATATTTTTTATCATAATTCTGATCCTCATGGTTTTCTTTTAGCTTATCATTTTCTTACTAACCGATCCAATGATATTTGTCGTATATCCTTTCATCTCTATGATTTATCATCTAACTATTCAAAGACTTGTCAAGCGATTGAGCCACTTCAGATCTCGCTTATGGTTATGTCAGGCCCTCACTATCTTGGCGAGCCCTTTAAACATGATCAATTTCATTTTCCCTCACAAGATTCTCATCCTGATATCCTACATTTAATTAAAAATTCATATTTTCAAGCAACTCAGGTTTTTCAAGAGGATTGTCTCAAATTTTACAATCCAATCATTGAATGGTTGGAGCAATCATACTTGGAAAGCTCCATCACAAATAAAAAGTTTCGATATTTTCCCATGCTTGCTAAGGAGGATAGTACAAATGAAGATACATTCACAAGAATCTTTGTAGGTTTTTGTAATTATGGTTTTCATTGAAAAGGTAAGAGTGTGACCTGGTTAGAATTAGCGGCTATGACATATCTTTCTGCTGACAGGAAAGACCTTCAATTTGTTATGCAAATTATTCAAGCACTAATCTCTTTTGTTGCATGTTGTTTTAGATCTGTTTTAATCACTTGTATATTTGTGTATGCAGTTCAGTAGCAATTATGATGGATACATTGAAAATTTCATTACACTTTACCCTGACCTTGTAGTTGGTTAGGTTAGGAGTTGTTTTAGCCACATTTTAGTATTCCCTTGCACACTCATCCTGCACTCTCTCTCTATAGGGTTTTTCTTGTGTTTTTTTTGTCTCACATCCTATTTTCAGTTTATCCTCCATTTTCTTTGTCTCTTGGAATTTGTTTCCTTCTTTTGTCTTGTTTTTGTTTTTTTAATAATACTTTGCATGAAGGATGTTACCTTTGGCTCAAAAGACAATGTGGAAAAGTAGAAAAGAGCTTTGTGACACTGCAACATTTGGCTAACCTTTAGTCTTTCTTCTTTGTCTTGGTTCATACATTTTAGTCAATGATGTTTTGATGGAAAATACGATCCTTACGTAAGGAGAGCATTGTGTGAAACCATGATACCCACATCTATTTTAGGAGCCTCGTTTCTATGGTCAGTTCTTTATGTTTCTATGTTTACCATGCTGATCTAATCAAGTAGAGAAGGAACAATAAGTTAGGATCCCTCTTCCAGCCCATGAAATGAATAAGAGTTGATGCATAATCCTATATAAAATAAATAAAGAAAGGGTCAAAGAAGAGAAATGATTCTTGTGTATAAAGGTGAAGCAAGCAACTTCGCCATGGTACTATCCAGGCTTGTTGGTAGTACAGAAATGTTTGTGTTCTTGAAGTGACTTTGTAGGGATACTGTATAGGCCTACTGGCAACAGAGAAACACTAGGGATGAAAAAATATACTCTGAATATCTTAAGCTCACAAATAACATTACCCTTATCCTAATTTGAAACATTGTGATATAGCTAGATTTATGATTGTGTTCAACTAACAAAGGATGAAGGGGAATATTTTTATACACAAGGTAAGTGGGGAAGCCAAAGTAATATGAATGATGAATCAATAATTCCTGAGAAGCTAGACCCTGCACAAAACATTTGACCAAGGCAAAGAAGCTGGAGTTTTACCAGTGTGTCACCAAGTGTTGTTGTTGTGACAACACCCTCCAAAATTTGGCCTATACTTGAATTCTAGAGCCTACTATGGATCTTGAAATTTTTTGTTCCATAGTCACTAGTCCTTCTCATATTACAGGTGTCAAAGTCCCATGCTCACGCATGCTCTATCCATAGTAAGTTCATTAGTTAACTCATTTATGCAAGCTTAAAAATGCATAGCACAATTCCAACAAGATAGTTCATGTGTAATGTTCAACCTATGTCAATAGTCAATGCACACTTTCATCGATAATCTCTCACTTTTGATTGCGATTGTTCTTCTATTTCCGAAAGTTTTTCCAGTTGTCGCTTTTGCACACCTTCACTCTCGCAAGTTTCACCTTCATGTTTACGACTATCCCTTTTCTTTGTTTTTAATTTAATAAGTGCCATTTTCATGCTATATTCATTCTGACATGTGTCACTTTCATTTTCATTCAAATTCTGCAAGTGTCGCTTGCAATTTCCTCTTATTGTCAGTAAAATAAATACAATATATAGATGGTCACAATCAATTTCCAAGCTCCAACTTGGACTTTGGTGAGGCTCCAACCTCCATAGCACCAACTCTATTTTGCCAAGACACCAATCTTGGACTTAAGAGAACAAACTTTTCTTCCAAGACACCAATCTTGGTCTTAGGAGCACCAACTCCCAAGGACTTCAATCCTTCCTATTTCTGAGGCATCAACCCCAAGGACTCCAATCCAATCTCACTTCTGAGGCACCAGCCTCAAGGACTCCTATCCTTCTCACTTTTGAGGCACCAACCCCAAGGACTCCTATCCTTCTCACTTTTGAGGCACCAACCCCAAGGACTCCAATCCTTCTGCTCTCAAAACTCTTCTCTGCTGAGTTCTGTCTATTTACAGCTTCACTGTAGTCTCCAAACTACAGTATCAATGACAACCATGTCTTCTTATGGATGAGTCTTCACAGCTCTGCACACTGCCCACACATAGTCTCCAATAGCCTTCATGCTCTCTGATAATGTCTTCACACAGCTCTAGTCAGTTGATTGTTAGCTACACTAAGTTTTGCATAAAGAACAACTTCTTGCTCAAGTTTATGTTTTCTACTAGCTGCTTCTCCCCTTCGACTGTCTGCTATCTTGTTAGCCCTGCTGCTCTCTTTCTGTTATGCTAGATCCTCTCGCTGCCTCTGTCTCCTCTAGCTTATTTCCACAGCGTTCAACAGCCTTCAACAGCATTCACCGCTGCTGCTTCTGCTACCTCTATGGCCTCCGCTCCTTCTGCTGCCTCTACAACCTCCGCTGCTTCTGCAGCCTCTACAGCCTCCGCTGCTTTTACTACCTCACACTCTGGTTCTTCACCACACCAACAGCATCACTACAGCCTTCTGTTTTTACTGTTTTTATACATTCCATCCCTTTGTCCATTCGTTTCCTCTTTCTCACTGGCTGTTTGGCTTCCTTTCTCCACAGGCTCTTTGGCTTCCTCAACGCTCGCTTATCCTGTCAGTTTCCTCCTCGGTCATTGTCATTTCCTCTACGCTTGCTTGCTTCTTCGGCTTCCCGAATTTCTGTTTCCTCTGTCTATCTGAGCGTTCCAATATTCATAGGACACATTTAATCAATGGACATGTCCAAGCGATCCACCAGAGAACACATCTTCCCGGTTAAAACTGTAACAACACTGCTTTTCCAATGATTGCAGGCATACACAGGGATGGAATTATTTAACAGACCTACCACATCCTTATCGCAATGGCAACCGGCATGGTTCAACGTCCTGATATATCAAGACCGTTATTGTATTGCATTTCTGCCTCCAAACCTCACGCATGCCAATTATCAATTACACAGGAAATATGAGCAAAAATCAGTTAGAAGACTAAGGGGCGGACTTCAATATTAATATTAAACCCGCATCTAAACTGTATTGGGTCCACAACATTCATCGCAATCGGCACTTGGGTGTGGGAAGGCTTCATAACATATGTGATTATGATAGATGCGATAAGCATTGAGCTATGTTTTATATGCCTGTCGGGTTCGCAGCTTTCATCACTATCGGTGATCGCAAAGGGGCTGCTTACCACTGTATGACTTTTCTCCGAATTCCCGATGCGATAATCACTATCGGAGATCGCAACATATCGGCAGTCGCAGTCGCAACATCGGGTCCACTCTTGCGGATGTGATATGATGTTAAGTTATATTGATATACCCTTCGGGTCCGCAGCCTTATCGTAATCAGCGCTCCTGGACGGACAACCCCCTATGTAGCATAGCGATGGGCGGATGCGATAATACATTTAACCATAACACAATCCCATGTCGGGTCTGTGTTATTATCGCAATCAACATTTTTAATGTGGCAGGCCTAAACCACTTGCGATACCTGCTCCGAAATGACGGATGCGATATATCATAAGACTGGTTTTAATGCCTCCGTCGGGTCCACAACCTTATATGTATCACTATCGGTGATCACACCTCCCGATGTCCCGATGCGATAATGTATCACCATCAGTGATTGTAATGGTCCACTTGACACACTGTAACGTCGCTCTCGAGGTGCTGATGCAATAGAATATTATGTACCGGACCCGATACAACTCAATGCTCTCGTTCATAAAAATTCAAGTCCGCTTTCTGCCTCCGATAGTGTATTTGCCTATGTACATGCCTTAGTCTCCATTTGCACCTCCGATAGTGTTAAACACATATATGCATAGTTTTTGGCCTCTGATAGTGTATTCCTTTGGCATTGTTGCTCCGATAGCTGTGAATGCATATATAGATGGGTTTTAATCGCCGATAATGTTAAAGCATGCATACATGGGTATTACAATCTCGATAACGTAGCTGGATATATATATATATATATATATATATATATATATATATATATATATATATATATATATATATATATATATATATATATATATATAGATATCAGTTCTGATCCCGATGGTTCCCGATAACTCTGTTTGCTTCCTCTGATGCTCTGTCTACTCCTTTGTTGCTCCGATGGCTGTGTCTACTACTCTTTCTCTATGCTCCTTTGATCAGTCTATGTGTGCTCCTCTTCTTTGGCATATATATGTGACATATACAAATATATGGCTCCTATGGTGGTGCTTCATGCTCTATTAGCTCCTCTCGTCTCCATCTGCTCCTTTGGTGGCTCTGTCTATATATTACTCCATTTGCTCTATATTGCTCTGTTTGCTCTGTTTTCTCTGCTCCCGATAGGCTCCCGATAGCTGTGTATGCTCCTCTTCTTTGACATATATATGGCATATATATATATTGCTCCTCTTGGCTCCTCTTGCTCCATCTGCTCCATTTGCTCCTCTGGCTTGGTAGTGTCTTCCAAAGACCTTCTTGCATATCTGAATGCCTCTCTTGCTCTAATATCTTGTAATGTGCTTTGATATGCCTCCTTAGGTAGCTCCTCTTTTCTTATGGCTTGGCTTTCCTGATGGCCTTGCTCCTATCTCTTCATGAATCTGCTCTGCATCCCCTAGGCTTCATGTCATCCTCTAGTATCCAGAATATTTCCGTATTGACATCAATGACAACCTAGGTCAATAATCTCCCCCTTTTTTATTGATGGCAATATTCTTCTTCTCTCCCCCTTTGACATCAATGGCAAAGGAGTGCTCTGGGACCCCCCCTATCAAACTGCTTTTGTTCTTCATGAATGGTAGATATTCACGGTTCTATGACTCCCCCTGTCATAGTGCCCTTCTTCTTCAAGATAGAAGGATTGATGCTTTATCATCTTCATGTCTCAGAACTTATTTATCATGGTTTCAGTAATGCTTAAGGATGCTCTACTTTAATGCTTTCATTTAGATTGCAAATGGCCATACACCAAGTGTCCAAGTCCAAGCTTTTGTGCTTCAATCCATATTGCTGTCGGTTGCTCTTACTTCAGACTCTATTCTAGATGTATCTGTTTGTTTGAAGACTGGCTCTATTAAATTCCCGAGTCAATACATTCAACATTTGTAATATCAGCACTATAATTATTTGCCCTATTACAGAATCATGTTCTTCAATGGAGTATTCCTGAGAAACGATCTTCATCAAAGGATGATCGTTAATATAGCTCAGCAAGAATTTCATAAGGATCCGTTCACTAATAGCTTCAGTAATAATGATCAAGAATTACAGGCTCCCCCTAACTCTATGCGTCATCTTTTTTTGGCAGAGTCTTCCCATCAAATGCTTAGATTGTCAAAATTTAGGCCAATGACATATGATGTTGGCTGGAGAGCTCAAGGGACTTTCGGATTGTATTTCCTTCCTTCTTCATACTTGTGTAACTTTCTTCTTTTGCATGGTTCTAACTTGTGTAAGAGCCCATGTTAAGCTACAATCTTGTGCCATATAACCAAAGTTTGAACAGGAATAACAATAACCAAAAAATGAACTTTGATACCTGGGAGATGGAGGTTTCCTTGATGTACTTCTGAAGCCTTTCTGCCTTGAGATCCTTTGCTGATAACCATTTCCTCTCGCATCTTTTTCATCATCTACATTTATTCTTGGAGCTGGTTTTCTTCTTGGAGCAGGATTTCTTCTTGGAGCAGGATTTGTTCTATTGTAGCCTTGATTTTTCTCCTTGCCTTTGTTGGAGCTGGGAGCATCACCATTTCTTTCATTTAAAGCATTTTCATTCTTGTTTGAGGATTCACCTACATATCTGAGACCTGATTTATCAGATGGACATCTGTGATAGCTGAGCATGTCATCCAAGGCTTGAGAGCTCTTCAAGATTTTGTTCATCCCTTTAACCTTTTTCCTGAGGAGGACAATCTCTTCTTCCAATCTTTCACACTCATTATTCTTCTTTGCAAGTCGTTCTTTAGTTTCTTCCTTGCTACGAGTAGCTTCAGCTGCTACTATTTTAAGGGAGATGATATCTGACTTCATTTTGAAGATTTCTTCATTCTTTGCTTGACTGCTCTCCATTCTCTTCTCAGCTCCTTGTGCCTATTTCCTGGCTTCTTGTAATTGATACTTAAGGGAGGAGACCTCTACCTTGTACTGATCAATCCCTTCTTCAAGTTTGTTCAAGCTCTTGTGCCTTTGTTCAAGTTGACTTGACAAGGCATCTTCCTGCTTCTTTGCTTTATTCAATTGATTTGTCATGGATATGACTTCTTCATGATGCTTCCTTTTGCTTTGATGAAACTCCTTCTTAAGCTTGGCAAGCTCTTCATCCCTTTCTTGTACTTGAAGCTTGATGAGGTCAACTTTCTTCCTTGTTTGATCTTGGTCAACAACTGGAGCTATCTTCTTAAGTGCCTCATTTTCCTTTTTCAAATTGTTAATCTCTTCCATGGCAGTCATAAGTTGAGCGAGGAGTTCTTCTACAAAGTCTTTTTCATTCTCTTCATCTTCTAAGTCTGCTTTAGCCTTGACATCATCATTCTCATGTTCAGCTTCTATGATGGGTTCTGGATTTCTTTCTAGATTTCCATCATCTTCTTGACTGATGGTCATGGTCAATGCTCCTTTTGAGTGAAGGTCATGAAGTTTGTCCCATATACCCTTTGCTGATGAACATTTTCCTAGATTGTTCTTTACAGAATCAGGTAGCCCATTCAAGATTTCCTTTACTGCTTTTGCATTGTACTCCTTGGATTCCTCATCCATCCTGCTATCAGCAATCACTGATTTCCAAAATTCAATGCCTTGAGTCTGTAAGAAATTCCTCATTCTTGCTTCCCATATATTAAAGTTCCCATTGAGCCTTGGAGCCTCCTCAAATTCATTGTCTTCTATTTTAGTAGTAGAGGGAGACACATCCTTAGGAGGATTGGAGACTTTCTTCCTTGACCTCGCCATTTGTGTTCTAAGAGTCAACCTTCAAGCTGTTAAGCTTTGAATGAAGGAACCTACTCTAATACCAATTGTTGGAAATACTGAGACGGGGGGTGAATCAGTATTTCTTTTTCCCACTATTGTTTTACCAGTTAAAACATATATATTCAGAACACAAAATGAACAGCAAGAATGAATGCTTTTATTAATATAAAATATGCAGTAAAATAAATACAATATATAGATGGTAACAATCAATTGCCAAGCTCCAACTTGGACTTTGGTGAGGCTTCAAACTCCAGAGCACCAACTCTATTTTGCCAAGACACCAATCTTGGACTTGAGAGAACAAAATTTTTCGCCAAGACACCAATCTTGGACTTAAGAGAACAAATTTTTTTGCCAAGACACCAATCTTGGTCTTAGGAGCACCAACTCCCAAGGACTTCAATCCTTCCTATTTCTGAGGCATCAACCCCAAGGACTCCAATCCAATCTCACTTCTGAGGCACCAGCCTCAAGGACTCCTATCCTTCTCACTTTTTAGGCACCAACCCCAAGGACTCCTATCCTTCTCACTTTTGAGGCACCAACCCCAAAGACTCCAATCCTTCTGCTCTCAGAACTCTTCTCTGTTGAGTTCTGTCTATTTACAGCTTCACTGTAGTCTCCAAACTACAGTATCAATGACAACCATGTCTTATTTTGCATGAGTCTTCACAGATCTGCACACTGCCCACACATAGTCTCCAATAGCCTTCATGCTCTCTGATAATGTCTTCACACAGCTCTAGTCAGTCGATTGTTAGCTGCACTAAGTTCTGCATAAAGAACAAATTATTGCTCAAGTTTATGTTTTCTACTAGCTGCTTCTCCCCTTCGACTGTCTGCTGTCTTGTTAGCCCTACTGCTCTCTTTCTGTTCTACTAGATCCTCTCGCTGCCTCTGTCTCCTCCAGCTTATTTCCACAGCATTCAACAACGTTCAACAACATTCACCGCTGTTGCTTCTGCTACCTCTATGGCCTTCGCTCCTTCTGTTGCCTCTACAACCTCCGATGCTTCTGTAGCCTCTACAGCCTCCACTGCTTTTACTACCTCACACTCTGGTTCTTCACCACAACAACAACATCATTACAGCCTTCTGTTTTTACTATTTTTATGCATTCCATCCCTTTGTCCATTCGTTTCCTCTTTCTCACTGGCTGTTTGGCTTCCTTTCTCCGCAGGTTCTTTGGCTTCCTTTCTCCGCAGGTTCTTTGGCTTCCTCAACGCTCGCTTATCTTGTCAGTTTCCTCCTCGGTCATTGTCATTTCCTCTGCGCTTGCTTGCTTCTTCGGCTTCCCGAATTTTTGTTTCCTCTGTCTATCTGAGCGTTCCAATATTCATAGGACACGTTTAATCAATGGACATGTCCAAGCGATCCACCGGAGAACACATCTTCCCAGTTAAAACTGTAACAGCGCTGCTTTTCCAATGATTGCAGGCATACACAGGGATGGCATTATTTAACAGACCTGCCACGTCCTGATCACAATGGCAACCGGCATGGTTCAGCCTCCTGATATATCGGGACCATTATTGTATTGCATTTCTGCCTCCAAACCTCGCGCAGGCCAATTATCAATTACACAGGAAATATGAGCAAAAATCAGTCAGAAGACTAAGGGGCGGACTTCAATATTAATATTAAACCCGCATCTAAACTGTATCGGGTCCGCAGCATTCATCGCAATCGGCGCTTGGGTGTGGGAAGGCTTCATAACATATGTGATTGTGATGGATGCGATAAGCATTGAGCTATGTTTTATATGCCTGTCGGGTCCGCAGCTTTCATCGCTATCGGCGATCGCAAAGGGGCTGCTTACCACTGTATGACTTCGCTCCGAATTCCCGATGCGATAATCGCTATCGGCGATCGCAACATATCGGCAGTCGCAGTCGCAGCATCGGGTCCACTCTTGCGGATGCGATATGATATTAAGTTATATTGATATACCCTTCGGGTCCGCAGCCTTATCGCAATCGGCGCTCCTGGACGGACAACCCTCTGTGTAGCATAGCGATGGGCGGATGCGATAATACATTTAACCATAACACAATCCCACGTCGGGTCCGTGTTATTATCGCAATCAACGTTTTTAATGTGGCAGGCCTAAACCACTTGTGATACTCGCTCCGAAATGACAGATGCAATATATCATAAGACTGGTTTTAATGCCTCCGTCAGGTCCACAACCTTATATGTATCACTATCGGTGATCACACCTCCCGAAGTCCCGATGCGATAATGTATCGCCATTAGCCATATCAATGGTCCACTTGACACACTATAACGTCGCTCCTAAAGTGCTGATGCGATATAATATTATGTATCGGACCCGATACAACTCAATGCTCTCGTTCATAAAAATTCAAGTCCGCTTTCTGCCTCCGATAGTGTATTTGCCTATGTACACGCCTTAGCCTCCGTTTGCACCTCCAATAGTGTTAAACACATATATGCATAGTTTTTGGCCTCCGATAGTGTATTCCTTTGGCATTGTTGCTCCGATAGCTGTGAATGCATATATAGATGGGTTTTAATCGCCGATAATGTTAAAGCATGCATACATGGGTTTTACAAGCCCGATAACGTAACTGGATATATCTATATGAGTTCTGCTCTCGATGGCTCCCGATAACTCTGTCTGCTTCCTCTGATGCTCTGTCTACTCCTCTGTTGCTTCGATGGCTGTGTCCACTGCTCTTTCTCTATGCTCCTTTGATCGGTCTCTGTGTGCTCCTCTTCTTTGGCATATATATGTGACATATACAAATATATGGCTCCTCTGGTGGTGCTTCATGCTCTGTTAGCTCCTCTCGTCTCCATTTGCTCCTTTGGTGGCTCTGTCTATATATTACTCCATTCGCTCTATATTGCTCTATTTGCTCTGTTTTCTCTGCTCCCGATAGGTTCCCAATAGCTACGTATGCTCCTCTTCTTTGACATATATATGGCATATATATATATATTGCTCCTCTTGGCTCCTCTTGGCTCCTCTTGCTCCATCTGCTCCATTTGCTCCTCTGGCTTGGTAGTGTCTTCCAAAGACCTCCTTGCATATGTGAATGCCTCTCTTGCTCTAATATCTTGTAATGTGCTTTGATATGCCTCCTTAGGTAGCTCCTCTTTGCTTATGGCTTGGCTTTCCTGATGGCCTTGCTCCTGTCTCTTCATGAATCTGCTCTGCATCCCCTAGGCTTCATGTCATCCTCTAGTATCCAGAATATTGCCATATTGACATCAATGACAACCTAGGTCAACAATATGCCTTCATGGTGAACACAAAAAACACATATGAAGCTAGGAATTCAAACGTAACAAGAAAACGGTCGCAAGGATGACTTAGACATCAACATGCAGAGACTTGAGTGCAATAAACAAGCAAGGCGAATGTAAAAGCTCACATGAGCTCACGAAGTGAACCGGAGTGTGTGTATTCATCAAGTGAAACTCTCCAAGGGAGGCTCTGAAATTGGTGCAGGCCAAAATTTTGGACGGTGGTTTTAGCCGCTACAACACTTGGCGACACACTAGTAGAACTCCAAATTCTTTGTTTTGGTTCATTGCTAGCACGGGGCCTTAGTCATTCAGGAAGTATTAAACCTTCAGGCCCCTCAATACTATTCACAAATCCCTCCGATCAGTGAATGATCCCATTGATCCTAAAGATATGAAGGGTGTCTACTTGATCCCTTGTTCTTGTGGGACCCCCCTATATAGGGGAAACGGGGCGCTCCATACATCAAAGGATTAGCGAACATGCAGCGGACCTAAGACATGGAAGAACCAAGTCTTCAGCGTTAGCAAAACATGCGGAGAAGACCAAGCATCAAGTGTGTATTGAGGAGGCCAAGGTTATTTCTAGGGTTGCTCAGTTCCATCACCGTAAATTCAGGGAAGCTATTGAAATTGAAAGAAGGCCGAGCAATCTCAATAGAGATGACGCCTGGAAGATCAGTAGCTGTTGGATCTCGGCCCTTTCCTCCTAGTCTTACCTTTTCTAGCTTTCGTTGGTTCCCCCTTTTTTTCGTTGTTTTTTTCCTCGGAGCCTTGTCTTTTCCTCCCTCCTAATGTTACTCCTTATATATATATATATATATATATTTATTTATATATTTATTTATTTTTTGGTATATGTCGCTCGCTTGATTTATTTATTTATTCAATTTTTATTTTTTATTTATTTTTTGAATATGTCACTCGCTTGATTCATTCATTAATTTATTTATTCAATTTTTAATTTTTATTAGTATTATTATTATTATTATGATTTTTTTTTTAGTCTTTTTTGTTTTAATTTTTTTAATCTATTATTTATTTTATTTTTTAATTAAACTTTATATAATATTATTTTTATGTATATTCCAATTTTTGTTTTTAAATTATTTTCTCGTTCCAATAAGTTTCTAACTAACCTTTGTATATATAAATATATATATATATATAGATATAGATATATAGATATATAGATATATATACACTTTAAGTCCCATTTAAATAACGAATTATAATTTTTAATTATTAAACAATACCTTTTTAACTAACCTTTAACAACTTTTAAATTAATTTATATTTATATATTCACATAATTTAACTAATTTCCATTAAATCTTGACTCTGGTCCTAAAGTCAAAATTAGCCGTTAGTCAAGATAGCCGTTGGAGTCTCTGCTCAAACTATTTAACTTGCTAAGCTCGATCTGTTTCTTCAACTTGTCCTGACGATGAACCACACTTGTTGGTTTGAAACACGTCGACAAATTATTTATCTTGTGATTTACGTCGAAGAATTTCTCTTAAACTTGATATGGATCACATAAGCCTCAATTCAACAAAAGTATTAAATCACTGTGCAGGTTACTTCAGTTTCGCCACTTACCCCATGGACATACATGGTTCACCCCTTGCCAACTCAGTCAAACAATATCAAAAGTTCAGCTTAGATCTAAGTGTTTTGAATCTGGGAAGGGTAGTTTAGTTCACGAGTTGAAGATTTTCAGAGTATAAGTTTTCATCTTTGGTGTTGCTTCCCTACTAGTAGGCCTAGATAGTACCTCGACAGAGTCACGCAGGAACACACACATTGCTCCACTTCCAACAAGCCTCATCAGTAAACTGGTGGAGTTGCATGCTTCACCTCTCTACACAAGAAGCCTTTCTCTTCTTTCACCTTTGTATTTTTAAGAGAACTTTGCATAGGCACTTATTTATTTTGGGGTGGAAGAGAGATCCCCACTTATTGAGAGTAGAAGAGGTTGTTCCTTCATAGAAGCATGTAAGACCTCTGACATGGGTTTGCTCCTTTAGATTTTTCTCCTTCTCCATTTCTACTAATTGGATTAGCTTTAACACATAGAGCAGAAGGCTAAGTACAGGCATGGGGCTTCCCAGTGTGGACGCAGATTCATGGTTGGAACAAAGATTCCCTTAGAGACAGTTTGTATTTTCTGTCAGGACTTCATCGGCCGAAGGTTGTAAGTAAGCACAGAGAAAATGGACACAAGACTAGCCAAGTGCTGCAGTGTCACAAGTCTCTTCAAATTTCAATCACATCCTCTATTCAAAAGCCATAATGTAGTAGTTGGCAACACTTATTTCTGTAAACAAAAATAGTAATATATCAAACAAGCAAAATGCACGTGAACAAAAATAGTAATGAAAATAAAACAAAGCAAAAGAAAATATAATAAGCAAAACAAACCAAATGAAACAACAAGCATCAAGCAGACTATGTACAAGGCATGGGCGCAACCTTACCTACTAAACTAATGTTTGAGGACTAGGCCATTTGACAAGAATATTATTAATCCTCCCATTGAGTTATTTCAAATGATAGGTGTGTGAGCCAAGTTTCTCGTGTACCAGTGCCGGTCCACTAGGCTCCACTACTAGAACTTGGTGGCATTCCAGAAAACCTTCAAGTGAAGACGACACTACTATCTCAGGTACTGTGTGCAACATGGGCTCAGATGATGGCACAGGGTAATTGTTTTTACTCTGGGAAGGGTTCAAGTTTCTGAAGTCAATGTGTAAGCGAATCTTCCCTGATTTCTTATGTGGAGGATTTAAATCAGAAAACCAAGTGTGATGACGAATTTTGCAGGTAATCTGAACACCTAAAATATTAATCAATATATTTGGTGAAAGGAGTACAAACAACATGCATGTGTTAGCTGTTATTTGTTGTAATGGCTTGTATTATCCTTTACCTGGAATCTCATGTTGGATTGTTCACATGTAGTGGGTACTCAGGTCATCATCTACTCTTGGAGGCCCATCTTGGTACTGTTCGATCAAGCGGTCAACGAATGGTCACTGCTGTAGTGTGTAACTTGTACCGAGATTAGCCGTCTTCGGATCATGGTGGATCCCCAATTTCCTCTATTTTTTCATAGTGTTGGTCTTTCGTGTGTTCAACATGAGTGCTTCAACATCATTATTTTTGACTCTGAACTTCAAAAAGCTCAAAATCGTGAATAGTTAATTATTTTGGATGACTGAGATGCACTTGGTCCTTGAGTCATCATGTGTTCCTGATTTATCAAGACTCATGGTCCACAACTTGTCTGTACATGGACCGTTTGGCATGTTGGTACTATTTCTACTACCATTGTTTATACTACTGCTACTAACAGAAAAACAAGATGTACAAGTTTCATTATCATCAGTTGGGCGAGGAAGGAGTCCCAACTGCTTGTCTGATGAGGTTGGGGTTGGCAACGTGAGATAACACTCCAATGTATTTTCTAGGAAGCCGTTTCCAAACATGAGTTCTACGAAGGCCAAAGGTTCATTCTCGCCATCAAGTGGAGTGAAATTGTGTTTCATATACCTCTCGGATAACACCTGGATTTGTTTGAATTTTCCCTTGTATGGAAGCCACAGGTGAGAACAGTCTGTAGCTAAGTATCCATTTAGCTTGTTGGACCAGTCTGTGTTCAGAAGCAGACCACATGCTTCTGGTATGTCCACAACAATTATGTTGATGCACTGGTGGACTCGAATGTCATGGGAGATTCAGAGAATCACATATCATAGTTCACCAATTGCTAGTACTGATGTTCTATCAAGTTGGATTATTCTTGCATATGTTTTGCTCCATCGTGCATTGATCTTCTTAGCAATGGAGAGCGACATGACGTTGGTTGCCACACCAAAATCAACCAAACAGTTGTGGCCATTGTAATTGAAAACTTCAAATGAAATCAGGAATGGGGGGCAACCTAAGTTCTCTTCTTCCATCTGGAGTGTAATGAGTACAGTGGATAGTGATCCGGGAGGTGTGCATGCTCCCTTGCTGGAAGAGGCTGCATTGTATGTTTCTATTTGTCCCAATGCACAAAACAAGATATCTCGTTGGCTTTGGCTTTGGCTAACTTGAACAAAATGATGTTCGCTTGATTTTTCTTCATGTCATTGACTATGTTGTAATCTAGAGGTGGTAGACTCACCGAGTTGTCCTGGGTGGAATAGATGCTCGTGCTATCTGGTGGATTTTTCTACAACTTACTGGTCATGGATGTGTTCTTATCCACTGCTGTCTTCCCAGACTTTCTTAGTGTTTGTTTCTTTGAGGCAGCTGGTGGATTGACCTTCTTCATCAGTCGTCTCACTTTCTCTTGCATCTCCTCAAGTGTCAGGGGAGCCACTTTACTCCTAAGATTATAGTGATCATTTTTCTTTTGGGGCTACTTCTTAGTGTTCATCTTCGAGACTACTTGAAAGCACTGAAATGTGTTCACCACATGCCCAGAACTTGGTGCTTCATTAGGTGAAACCTCTTCGTTATCATCAATTTCTTCCAGTTGCTCCTGTATGTTATCATCCTCATTGAGTGTAGGAGTACAGACAAAGTTAACAACTCACCTCCAATCTGAAAAAGAGTTCTCAGGATGAAATTATTCATGGAAGGAATAGTACTTGGGATTAGCGCATTGATGGAGTTGGAACATAGGCTTCTGCATAGATTTGGAGCCGAACCGACTATTTCTTAATGAGCCCATTGATGAATTTCTTTCTTGTCTCTGTTTGGGTAGGTTACTATTCATGAATGTGTCTGTCTTCCGTTGCTTGAGTTCAAACATTTCGGTGGTCAAGTTCTTGACAAGGCGAGTGAGGGTCTTAATGTTAGTTGCTTCCTTTTCTCTGCCTTTGCTCGCCATTGCATGGGGATTTCTGCTCACAACCTTGGAGTCCTTTGTTGATTCGTCATCCTTGATGACTCCAATGGCACGTAAGTCTTTCTCAACAGTAATAGCCTCTTCATAGCTTTCTAATAGTGTTGGCTTTGTAGCTTGCTTGACGAACTGCATAATGGTGGTCGACAGTGCAAATGTGTAATAGTTGACAATGATGGAGTCATGAGGTTTTGTGTCTGTTGCAAACTTGTTCAAGATATGCGTAAACCTCTCATTTAAATCTTTCACTTTCTCTTTCCATCCATCTTCAGGCTTCGCAATTCTTTGACTAGCATGGTTGGAGTCTTGTCATCAGCAAAATTTTCAAGGAACATGCGTTTTAAAGAACCCCAATTTGTATAGAGTTGGGTGGAAGGTTGTGGTACCAAGCAACTGCTCGGCCAACCACGGTACATGGAAACAATCTACATACTATGACATTGTAACGTACCTCAAGGGTCTACAACTGTAGGTAGAATTTTTCTAAGTGCTCTTCTGCCTTCACCGCGTTGTCAGGGTTAAACATGATGTTAATTCTCTCTGCTCACTTCGACATCTTGTTCAAAACATCCAGGAGAGCCAATGGTCCCTGAGTCATCCATTCAAGATTTGGGTCAGCCATCTCTTTGTTCTCTTCATCCTCTTCATCTTCTTCCTCTCCTTCGGAATATGATGGTTCTGGATCTGAGTATGTCGGTTCGTCTTTGCCTCCACTTCCTCCGTTGCCTTCCCCTCCACCTCCTATACCAGAGTTTAATCCCAAGACCACAAGAGTGCCTTGTTCATATTCAAAGAATATTGGAGGTTCCTCTTCGTCTTCAATAGCTTCTTCCAAACCTTCAAGAGTAGCAAGGGCTGCTTCTTCTGCCGATGATACAATTACTCCTGTGGGAGTGGCCTTTGGCTTCTTGGATGTGTGTGGAATGTACTATATGCCTAGGACTAGTCCAACTACTTTCGCGAACTGGCGAGTGATGGGATGGACAGAGCGAAGGTGTTGATATGAAATATCATGTTCAATTCGGGGAGGTGAGGAGTAACCAACTACTGAGTCATGAGAGAGGGAGTGCCAATTACTGCCTTAACTAAATGGTTGATGAGTGAGTGTGAGCGGAATTTCATCCATGTACAACTAGCTGCCCTCCTTCTAGCACCAGAAATGTTGACGGTGCTGGACCTGCCAACATTCAGTGGATCACCCCGGTATGAAGTCCCAACTAGACTTCACACCATTTGGTGTGGAAGTCCCATCTGGTATGATGGCCTAGTTGCCATTGTCTTAAGGATTTTCCTCCACTCTTGCTTTTCATTATAGGAGAGTGGTTCGCTTTGTCTTTGAGAAGTGAGGTATGCATGCCTGGTGAGTGTAAGTGTACTTGTGTCAATAGTTCTTTTATTATGAGGGGAAAAGGTGAAGGTGAGTTCTAGGTTGAAAGGGATTAGTCCCAACTTAGCTAGGAACACACAACACAAAGGACATACATAGTTTCTGGTGGAGCATTCCACTCGGATGCGGCAATCACAACATACAAGGTAAGATAACACGTACATCACTCATGGATCAATCCAAGATAAGTGCAACGATTATTACGACAAGGTTCATGTGAAAGGTCTATCTGATGTTCGCAATAGCAATTGACATGGACGAGATAGCATTAACATCATATACAACACATTTCCATTAAAAGATTATGCATTACAACAAATGAATCAGTTCAAATGTAGAACACATGGTTAAAATCAACATGCATTACAAGTGTTAAAGATCAGTCTTACAACAAATATAATACATGTGTGAAAATGTGCTAGCATGTTGACAGGCTTCTGAATTAAGCAAAAGTTCCAAGACACATCGTTACACCATACATCACTAACCCTGTCAGCGGGGCATTGGAGCCACTACTTACTCCTCAAAGAAAATATTACAGACTCTCTTGGCTATGTGGGAGGAGCTGAGGTGAAAAGTCCTTTCATGTACAAATGAGGGGGGTATTTATAGCCAAGGGTGAAACTGACCCTTGTGGTTGTTTGACTACCCTCATGACCATTCGACTTCCATGACTTTTCGACTTACATGACTCTATGTTCAACAAGTGGGTCTCTTGGACTTCCACATTACATCACATTGATTGACAACAAGCCCATAGTGGAGATGTGGGAAACATGACTCATGACTTGACTCGACATGACTTGACAAGACAATGTTGGTATATCCATGGTGTTGCTGGTGTGCATGTCGAGCTACAGTGCTGCTAAGTGATGGATGTCTTCATGGTGTATCATAGCTTCACCTCTGCATGGTGAAGTGTGTAGAGCCTTCTATGGTCCTTGGTTCACTTGATGAAGCTCTTGCATCTTGTTCCTTGCTTGCATGTTGGAAGGCTTGATAGGCTCACTTGTTCTAGAAGGTGCATGTTCATCACGTTCGTCCACTTCGCATGCTTCATTCGTTCATCCATTGGTGAACTTGTCCATCTACATGTGCTCCCATCGTTAATCCCATTCGTTGTCTTGACATGATTGTGGGTGTACCTATACCTGCAATGACTCATGATGAGATGACATCAAATCCAAAACCTCCTAGTCTACCATGACACATGATCATTTGGATGTGGGTGACCAGGAGAGGCAGCAGGGCTGTGATGTAGGATGATGGCCCCAGGCAACTGTTGATGAAAACTATGCAAGAGTGACTAAGAGATGGAGACAGGCAATTTGAGTCGATAGTGACTTACTCTACGGTCTAGCTCTGATGCGAGGCAAAATTGTGCAAATTTTGGGAGGAACAGTCTAGGCT
Source organism: Pinus tabuliformis (assembly GCA_031772625.1). Lineage (NCBI taxonomy): Eukaryota > Viridiplantae > Streptophyta > Pinopsida > Pinales > Pinaceae > Pinus > Pinus tabuliformis. The sequence goes on along the minus strand of CM062805.1, from coordinate 496,817,474 downwards.
ACTGGAAGGCAAGGTAGGCATGATCTACACATTTTCTGAAATGAACAGTCAGTATGGGCTAGATGGCCAAATTTGCACAATTTTCTAAAGGAACGGGACAGGTTGCATGAGTGTTCATCAGGCAAGGATTGTGCAATTTTTCTGGGGAGCTACCTGGGAGACTAGCAGCCAGATCTGTGCAATTCACATAGGGAACTGCCAGTTGGCGGCTGGGGTCACTGGTAGCCAGATCTGCACAATTCCCAGAGGGAACTACTAGTTGGCTATTGGGGTCACTGGTAGCCAGACTTGCACAATTCCAAGAGGGAACTGCCAGTTGGCTACTGGGTCACTGACAGCCAGACATGCGCAATTCCCAGAGGGAACTGCTAGTTGGCTACTCAGTCATTGGCAGCAGAAACTGCACAATTCCTAGAGGGAATAGATAGTGTGCTACTAGGAGCTATTGGTTGGGAAAACTACATTAAGGCCAGGAGGCCGACCTGCTAATCATCTCTGTGCAATTTTTGAGCTGAGCTGACTAATGGGTAGTGGGAGACCTGCTCATAAGCACTGCAAAATTTTTGAGAAGAACAACCCATCGACTGTCCATCTGGCCAGCATGAGTGCTAATTGAATTACTTGTGGGCAAAACAGCTTGAAATAACTAGCTTGGTGCTTCTGTGTTGTTCTGGTTGACAGTTGATCAAGTCGAAAGCAAGGTGATGGTCAAGCTGTTAGTGATGAGTCTGGTTATCAGAACATCAGCAAAAATGACTAAGTGTGTGAATAGTTGAAATATGCATAGGTGATCATACAGACACACACTCGCATGACTTGAAAATGAAACGATCGAACCATCTAGACACACATGTTGAACATGACTAATAGATGGTGCAAGCAACAAGTACGACACTTGTGATTGATCGTTCATGATCGAGACAATGCTTGCACAACAGCGAGTATGACTCTGTGTGTGAGTGTGACAACTTCCTTCATGGAGAACACAACAAACACATACGAAGCAAAGACTTCGAGCGTAACCAGAAAATGATCACAAGAATGACTTAGACATCAACATGCAGAGACTTGAGTGCAATAAACAAGCAAGGTGAGTGTAAATACTCACACAAGCTCACGGAGTGAACTCAAGTGTGTGCAGTCATAAAATGAAACTCTCCAAGGGAGGCTCCGAAGTTGGTGCAGGCCAAAATTTTGGAGGGTGGTTTTAGCCACTAAAATAGGGCCTTATTTCAAGAAGGACTCCCACACCAAACGGTGTGAAGTCTAATTGGGAATTTTCATTGGGGAGACCCCCTTGGTTGATGGATTTCCAGCACTGTCAACAAATTTCTAGCTTTCCCACTATTTTATCCCCTTCTATTTCTACTAATTTTTATAATTTAGATTATTTTTTCCCTTTGCTACCCCTTCTTCCCACAATAAGCATCATTATCATCCATGTTATGAATATGCATCTGCTTTGGTGTCCCCTCCTTCCCCCCCACCTTTGATATCTTCCCTCCTAGATCCCTTGAATGTGGCCCTTTTCTCCGATGTTTCCCCTATCCCTCTAAACCTGTCCTCACTTCCTCTTTTCCTTCCTTAGCATCTTCTACCTTAGAAGGGAACCCCTCCACTAAGGTTCCCAACCCTCTTATTCAACTATCTCCCTTAATTGGACTAGAGTTTTAAAGCAAGTTAAAAACTATATGGCTTATGAAATGTATAAAAATTCTCAAAATAAACCTCTTGTCTCAAAATTAAAAAACGCATAATGCTTTACTAATCCTTAACAACATCATAATTTAATATTTCAATTACTTGCGGAGGATTTGATCCGGATTTAAACAGGAACGCAACAAATTACAGAGATAACCATATACACAAATATGCAGCGGAAATAATACTTCGTTTCATTAATGGAAAATACTGAAATATGCTTACAAACAGAAATGGAAATGAACTAGCTAGGGCGATGGTAGCTTATCTCTGAGAAGAGATGTGATGGCTACATGCCTCTGAACTGTGTTAAAATGAGGCTCGAAGGCCTATTTATTGTTGAGAAACAATGGAAAAACCCTTAACATTCCAAAACCTAACACTAGGAGATGAAACGCCAAACTGTGGGCCCCATTTGGGGGTAAGTTGGTACATCAACTTCATGGCGTCGTAACTTTGGCATATGATCTCCGTTTGACGCGTACAATAGCTCATTAGAAAGATCTATCTGAGCACTATCATTGTTGGAACGGGCAACACAGTCCATTCCATGGACTCGTGTTGCCCCTGGATTCCCCAAAAAGCGTCGTTTAGGGCCTCAAAACGGCTCCGGAAGTTCAGGACCCGAAAAACTGCTAAAATAGTAAATTGTGCTACAATTAAGGAAACTAAAAATGCTGAGAAAGACAATGGTGGGGGTCCAGGTGGATTTGGCAGGTGGCCACCAATATCCACCTGGATCATTCCTCCCCCCTTAGGAATGTTGTTGGGAAAAGTATCCAATACGGAATGACCCTATCCCACTCTAAGGGTGATAGATCCTTAGCAACAATCAAAGCAAAGCTATCTAAGATTACTTCTTTATGACATGCAAAAGAGGAAAGAAAGAGATCCACTCACTGATGTCTTTCGCGAATGGCCGATCCAATCTTCTCTCCTTGCTGCTTGCTCCCAGCTCCTTGTCTTCTCACGGGCCCAGCTACACAAGATCCTGCAAACAAGACAAGAAAAGGAAACTACAAGAAGCATGCATTCATAATTGATTCAAGGATTAGAATAAATCAAATACGCAAGTAAAACAATACATCATTGAAACACATGCGAATAGAAGAACCTCAAATTCTTTATTAATGGAAGAAAGTAAGGTTCAGGTGGTGATACAACCATAAGAGGCCCAATCTAGCATCACCTTCCCGACGGAAAGAAATATCCTCTTCACCTCCTTCAAGCAATCACCCAATAATCCCAACTGTAAACCAACAACAATTCTTTGCACAAAATTCCGGCCTCTAGATCCCATGGGATGAGATCCTTATATAGAGTTTTGGAGTGAAGATGAGTCAGCTTAATATGTGACTAGTGTCCTCTTCAACTCCAGTTGTTCTTCAGTTCTTGAGTCCACTTGGAGATCCTACCTTCCACTTGGAGTTTTAGAACTTCTTACTCATCACTTAGGCGAATCTTCTGATCCAAGTGTCATTTTGGAAGCTTCCTGGGCACTGACACATTGAGGAAAGATTCCTCCACATGTCCAAACTCGCTCAGCGCAGGTAGCCTTTGTTGAAGTTGACATTCAGCGTAGGTAGACCATGGAGCAGTTGACATTCAGCGCAGATGCTCAGTGGAGCAGTTGACATGATCTAGAATTGACCTGTTTTTGAGTGTTTTTCAGTGGAGAACTGATTTGAAGTGCTGTGGTTTGCTGACCTTGTTCCTCTAGGGGTAGGAAAAACATGTTTAGGGACTTTGGATCCCTTAGATTATTGACATTTCATGCTTCATGTTGTAAGGCACAAAAATGTCTATAACAGTTGCCCCCTAAAGTATGAGGTCGTTTATCGGGTGAAATGCTTTATCAGGAGGATCCGAAGTTCATTCAATCGCCGGGAGGTGACCTGTAATAAGATACAATACAATACATTATTTTTCATACTGCTTTCATGATCTAGCTGAGGCGGGCATTTCCCATGCTCAGCTTTATAAATACATTTTCTGTACATAAAACAGACGATCGTCTGATGGTAGACTGATAATTCTCTGCTGAAATTATCATCCTTTGAGTAGGATGATCATCTGCTGCACATGTCAATGTTCTTTATTTCCTGAATATATATCGCAGCCCGGATGGATGAAACTAGATCCGGGGTCTTCAAACTCGTCCGATCTTCACTCTAAGTACAAGTCGATCCATGTGAGAATTTCTTGGAGTCGAACATGGAAAGACATCGCTTGATTACCAATCAATAATGTAAACTGTTAACAAGCGCGAGAGGAATCACCGATAATGATGATGACCCTCAAGGTACTGTAGCACAATTCACGTGGTGTGAATATAGGACTTGGCGTCGAACACCACACAAAATCTCCTGGTCAAAGGTCATTGATGTATACCTGTCGCCGGAAGTGAGAAACTTGCCATTGAGGCATGAAAGCTTCAAAGTACTGGGGGGGTGTTCCTAGATCAACTTCTTGGATAATGAGTTGATGTCGACAAGAAGCGATCCGTCAAAGGAGGGCCTTAATGAATCCCACATCAGTGACACGGAACTGAGCTAGTGATTGTGATGAAGGTGAAAACAATCTGTGAAATATGATTTAGGGTGGCGGTCATGAAAGGATGAAAGATGATGTATGGTAGTGGATGGGACACGGTTGACTTTTCCTGAACGACATCTCTTGAACATACAACGACACTGATGTGATGGATTGGTAGCATTACCCCAAATGTGGATGGTATGGCGAGACCATGGTGATGAGACCGGTGAATGAAACAACCCAAACGGATGTGGTATGGAGGCAAAAGTGTCATGTTCAAGAGCGACTTGCTACCATTAAGCTTGGAGGTTCTCCCAATTTTTCCCCAGTCATTTCTGACCAGTACCTCTTTATTTTTGTCAAGATTGAGGAGGATAACATATGCTTGTTCTATAACCTGCCCTTCGGGCAAGCCCATCGCTATGTTTTAACGAGCCTAGCGATAGGGAAACTCGTTCTCGTCTAAAGACAAGTTTGTCGCTATTTAATATATTTAACAAGTCTAGCGACAAAGACAACTCGGTCCTTTTCATTTTTAGAGAGTCTAAAAAGGTACGTAAAGTTAACTCCAAAGGTCCTTTTTCGTCATCTAATCCCTTGAGTCCGAAAAAGTATAAAACAATATAGAAGGGATGAATGTTCGATAGTTTTATCGAGCCGAACTAGACAAGCGCTCAATCTTTTTGTGCAATAATCCCTCAGGTCCAAAAGGATTAAAATCTAGAGGAGGGATAGCTCTTCCGGTCCTTTTAACGAGCTGGAAGGCCAAAACTCGGCAAACTTTTCATATTTTACGAGTCAGATGAAAAGAGCTCAAAGAAGACTCGTATTTTGAGGAACGAGTGATAAACAGGGATAGCAGCAGATTCCAGGTACAGGTTGGAATTTTCCAATCACGGCAATGTCACAAGGATGGCTAGGTGAAATCACTCTTCGCAGCTGTTCCTCAAAATAGGTAAACAATCAAGTGGATGTGAATGATCGACCAAATGAAAAGTGGAGGTGACGGTGCAAACACGACCAAGGTTTTTATGGCTGATGAATTTACGGTCTCAAATGGTTATTTACCGGTTCATTTTTTCTGGATGAGCTTGAACTCTGGGGGGAAGCTTGCTCACAGGTGCATTTATTTTTTAACGAGCATGAACTCTTGCTAAAACTGCTCGGTTTTGCGTTTATTTTTTAACGAGCATGAACTTTGCCAAAACTGCTCGTTTTACCAGTCATAAGATAGGAAGGTCTCCTAGAGCTCGCTATTTTTTAAGGAGCTTCATCTCACTACGCTTTGCTCCATATCCTTTCTTTATGCAAGTTTGGGTTACGACTAATCCAAAAAGCAGATAAATAATCGCTCCTCGCTTGCACTCCAAAAGGTTTGCATGCCCCCAGGTATAAAGTACAATTTCAAGGTTGCCCCTCCTCTCCCCCACTTCTGCTTTTCTTTGGGTGTTCACAGCTACTTGTCGTCTTGCTAGATGTTAACGATACTTGTCTTCTCGTTATTTTTTAACGGGTCTATACGGTACTTGTCTTCTCGTTAGCCCAACTTTTAACAGATCATTCGCAAGATCGCAAGAGAACAGCTACTTGCGACAAGAGAGCAGCTACTTGCGACAAGAGAAGAACACTACTCAAAGACAAAACATTTGTGTTATTGAGGGAGGCTTACCTCTTTTTGGTTACCCGAAGATTGTTCTGTTAATCTTCCAAACAAAACATTTCTTCGGCATTGTCTACAAAAATAGACAAAGGTGAGTGGCGCTGCCTTAAACACATAACCTTGACAAAAGAATCTTATCCCAGAACAACCCCACTTCCTTCAACACCTTCTTCTTCATGAGAGCCTGGATTTTTGCCGGCTCTTCCTTTCGAAGAAGAAGGAGGGGACGGGGTACGGACTAGTCATATTCTCTCGCGGAAATTCTACCTTATACCCAGGGTCTTTTCTGCCCAAAGCAGACCAGGATGCATGCCCCCTGGGTTCCGGCCCTATTTTCCCGAATCACTCGCACTCATCAGGAAGAAGAACCGGGGGTGGAGACCTTTCTTGATTGAATAGACCATTCAGGGTTGGTATGTGACTATTTGCGATGCGTGATCCCGGAAATGAAAGTTGGTCTACGAGCTTGACCATTCTTCCTTCGTGTGGAAAACACATTACTCTAAAGAGTGAGGAGACTATTGCTCCCATGCAATATATATAGTCTCGTCCAAGGAGTAGGTTATAATCCAAGGGTCCTCGGACGACCATCACGTTCATTTTAACGGCCTTCCCTTTCAATGTAATGGGCACATTGGGGAGGATCCCTAATGGTCGACTGGTTCCTTTATCAAAACCCGAGAGATTTCTTATCTCAGGAAAAAGCGCCGGGGAACCCAGTGCTTTCCAAGCAATAGAGGAAAGGATACTCACAGATGCCCCTTCATCAATGATAGTTCCAGCCATCACCATTCTATATATTTGGACTATAATTCTGAATGGTATACTGGCTGGTAACCGGGGTCTGCCTAGTTGGTTCCAATCAAAGGACACAACCAGGTTGCTTGGTGGTGGGACCGAATACACGGCCGGATATGACCCTGACGATGCTCCTTCCTGCGATAAAGGAGTGGGCGCATTGCCCTGATGCTCATCAGAATCGGTGTTGATGAAAAGAATCTGGATGGTGTCATCCTTATTCTCTTCAGTGAGGGTGTCAGCTGAAGATGAATCTTCAGTGACGGTGTCATTTGAAGATGAAACTTCTGAAGGGAGAACCGGGTCAACTGCCGTTTCGACCTTTGGACTTTCGTCCGGTCTGGATTCAGTAGGTTCATTTTCAGTGACTGACGCTTCAGCTGACCACTTGAGCGGGACAGCTGTATTTTCAACCAACGAAGGACTTGGCGCGAGTTTTTTGTATCCAGGAGGAAGTCGCAACGGTGAAACCGGTCGATCTTCCAAAACTCTCTTTGCTTCGTCTAAGAAGGGACAACGGTGGATGGCGTGATTGCCTTCACACAATCTGCAGGGGAATCTTGCTCCCTCTATTTGTCTAGAACCTTCACTTTCGCTGGTTGACGGTAAGCATTCAACATGGCTATCAGAGGTTGATGCTTCCGAACTGTGCAAACGAGGGGACCAGTCCCTTAGTATCCGGGGAATACAGGGACAATCTCGGTGGAAGTGGTCTCCTCTACATATGACACATGGCGATTTAGGCCCGGTCCGTGCTGTGTGTGGATTTTTGTCAGATGTCTTTTGCTTGCCCCCAGTCGCCTCAGGCTCCTTCTTCTTCTTTTCCTTCTTCTTCTTCTCCTCCTTCTCCGTGGGAGCTTGGCCTTTGCCAGCTCTACCTTTCGAAGAGGAAGGATTGGAGGAAGATTTATAAGAAGTGGAAGGATGGAGGGTAGCTCTAGACTGATCTAACTGTTGACTCGACTGTTCAGGGACCGTGGTGTTCTGAACGACATTGGTTGAGAATAGCCAAATTGGCAGGCCAATTGTCAGTCCTGGAAGCGACAATGTGGCCATGTGGGGCGCACCAACTTCTCCCCAAGAGGAGAAATGTTATAGACATTTTTGTACCTTACAACATAAAGCATGAAATGTCAATAATCTGAGGGATCCAAAGTCCCTAAACATGTTGATCCTACCCCTAGAGGAATAAGGTCAGCAAACCACAGCACTTCAGATCAGTTCTCCACTGAAAAACACTCAAAAACAGGTCAATTCTGGATCATGTCAACTACTCCACTGAGCATCTGCGCTGAATGTCAACTGCTCCATGGTGTACCTGCGCTGAATGTCAACTTCATCAAAGGCTACCTGCGCTGAGCGAGTTTGGACATGTGGAGGAATCTTTCCTCAATGTGTCAGTGCCCAGGAAGCTTCCAAAATGACACTTGGATCAAAATATTCGCCTAAGTGAAGAGTAAGAGGTTCTAAAACTCCGAGTGGAAGGTAGAATCTCCAAGTGGACTCAAGAACTGAAGAACAACTGGGGTTGAAGAGGACAACAGTCACACATCAAGCTGACTTATCTTCACTCCAAAACTCTATATAAGGATCTCATCCCATGGGATCTGGAGGCCGGAATTTTGTGCAAAGAATTGTTGTTGGTTTATAGTTGAGAGTATTGGGTGATTGCTTGAATGAGGTGAAGAGGAGATTTCTTTCCGTCGGGAAGGTGATGCTGGATTGGGCCTCTTATGGTTGTATCACCACCTGAACCTTACTTTCTTCCATTAATAAAGCATTTGAGGTTCTTCTATTCGCATGTGTTTCAATGATGTATTGTCGTACTTGCGTATTTGATTTATGCTAATCCTTGAATCAATTATGAATGCATGCTTCTTGTAGTTTCCCTTTCTCGTCTTGTTTGCAGGATGTTGTGTAGCTGGGCCCGTGAGAAGACAAGGAGCTGGGAGCAAGCAGCAAAGAGAGAAGATTGGATCGACCATTCGCGCAAGACATCGGTGAGTGGATCTCTTCCTTTCCTCTTTTGCATGTCATAAAGAAGCAATCTTAGATAGCTTTGCTTTGACTGTTGCTAAGGAACTATCACCCTTAGAGTGGGATAGGGTCATTCCGAGTTGGATACTTTTCCCCCCAACAGACTGGCGACTCCGCTGGGGACTCGTATCTTTTTGGTAGCTTGTGTTTCTTGCTATTCATTTCTTAAACAAAGGGAGTACCGAATCGAACTGCATTTGAGTCCTTCGAATGCAAAGTAGAGGGTAGCTACTCTAGCTCAGTTCTGGGCGTGTTTATGATTTGAAGAGCTGATCCACAAGGACTCTTAATAGCTCTTTGTGATAGTGTTCATCTTCCTTTAATCATCCTCTAGTGTATACTTGATTGATAGCCTCTGATTTGGCCAAAAACAGTTGATTTTTGAGCAATCTGTGACCCGGAACCTGAGAGAAACGAAACTTTTCTCTCCAGCGCCACTGTAGTGAAGGCTCTCTGCGTTTCAACGCAGGTCCCAAAGGGCCTACCTGCGTTGAATGTCAAACTGACAGTGCAGAGCCTGCGCTGAACCAGTTTTGCATTGTGCAACTGGGGTTCCCTGCTTTCTGTTGCCCAGTTTTCAGTGTTGTTTGCAGCCTGTTATCAACCTGTATACCCATCTGAAACTACCTTTCTTTGCCATCATTCCGCCTCGATTGTATGAAGAAACTGTGATTGTTCTTGTTGTATTTCTTACTTCATTTACAGTTTCCCATAACGAAAGTGAACTAGTCTTGCTGTGGCCTCTTGGATCTAGACCTGTGATAAAGTGTCGTTTCGATTCTAAGAGTTAGTTTCATAGCTGATTGAGCATTTGCTTTCGTTATATGGTTCGAATTTCAGTATTTCTAGTGTTGAAACGAGTGAATCTTAAGGTGTTCTTTTGATTATTGGACAAAAGCTTGTTTGCTTTCACTTGAAATTGAATTCGAAATTATACAACAACTTTCTTTTTGTAATACATCAACATTAAGAAAGAGGAAAAGAAATACTTGCATTGTGCATGTGAATTTTGACAGTTTGCATGTCGATTTAGGAAAAGTGCATCAGTGTGTGCTCTATGATCTGTGTGAAAAGTTGATGTCTTTCTTTTCCCTCAGTAGTTAAGATTTTCATAAGTTGAAAGAATTGAAAAAGCTTACTTATCATTCTTAGACTTCATTTAGGAGTTGTATCATACATCACGTGGTGATCCATAAAGGAAAACTGCTAAGCAAGATCAACCTAAAACGAACTGAATTTACATAACAACGCTTTGAAACATAATGAAACACAGTAGAGGTCTAGGTAGAGACGTGTTCCAGCGTCGTTAAACATAGTGACTGTCGATCTCTACGAAGGTGGGTGATTCCTCCTGAGGGACGATAGCACTAATACGGACTTGTGCTCCCGCGTACCGTCGCGTATATTGGGAGACCCCTATAGGAACAAAGCCTTTATCCATAGGAAGCCGTGTCGGTCGCCCTACTGATCGCGATGCAGTGAACACAGCATTCACGAAGATCGACCACTCGCACCGTAAAACGTATTCTGTGGTTTCACGAAAGGTTTGGCACACCCTCTGCCTAGAACTCCAGAGTAGTTTCTTTTGGCCTTTTTCAAACTCTATAACTGAAAAAGTCCATCCAAGCATTTGTCACTTTGGGCTCGTTAATACATCGAAGGAGACTAGAGTCATCTTTAGCGTTTTCTCGACTCTTAAAAAGTGAAAAAGCAAGTTGTGTCTTAAAAGCGTCTAAAATTAATTCAATTCGAAAACACATTTTACCCTGTGTATTTTTGGTTGATCAAGTAATCCGCAATCGTGGAAGAAATTCAATCGATGACCCGTCGTTTGTGGAGGCTTACGAGTCAACCGTCTTTGTCTCCGGAATCGAAAACAGCCCGGGCAAAGCGAACTCGTTCAACCGGTTCAAAATCTCCTGTCAAAGTTAGAACAAGTGTTCCAACGACATCTGAGGTTCCGGTTACTCCAAACATTTCTGGAAACCCTGCCTATATTGAAGAAGTTCAACAGCCCCAGAGGGACAGTAACACTGATCCTAGTCTGAGAGCAAATACTTGTGTTACTGAATCAGTTCCATCGGTAATCGGTTCAGAGAGTCTTGCTCCTCAAACAACTGTCGCTGTCGAAACAACCCCTTCTTCGGCACCAGAAATATTTTACGGACCTGACGGTCTTCCTCTTCCACCTGGTCTGATCGCAATAGAGGAAATTGTAGAAGATCCGCAAGCAACTACTCCAACCCATTTTGGAGTAGGGGTCACTCTATTTCCTTCTGCATCAGAAGCTAGCCTATCACCCAGGGAAGTTCCTGTAGAATCGCTAGGCAATCTATTGGATAGACTCAAAATGTCTGAACAACCGTCAACATCTAGGACTGTGCCAAATGACACAGCGACAGCAGAACCCCCTGCCGTCACTCCGACAATGTTTGTCGGCATACCATCTGTCCCAGCTAGCTCTCAACTGCTGGAAGGAGCCCCTTCGGAGGCTATAATGACAAGGTGGTCTGTTCCTGTTTGTTCTTCCAGAATAATACCCAGTAACTCTTATGTTGGAACTCAACAAATTGATCCTTTTGGAAATCAGTTTGGGCAATCCGGTCCTCAAGGGTTAGTAATTCCTTTCAGTTCCGGACCACCACCGTATGGGGGGCAATATGCTTTTTCATTACCCCCTCCGGGAGGTTACCCATACGGGAGTTCACAACCGTATTCAGGTTATACTGGAATAACTACAAGTGGTTGGATACCTATGCTACCCCAGCAACCAAGAGTTGTGTATTCTATGCAACAACAAATGCCTGTGACGAACATCCCGACGACACCAGCGATTGTAACCGTGTCGCAAGTTCAAACGATGCCTGTTGTATGTCAACCTCAGTTTTCTCAGGTTGTAATGCAACAGCCCTTTGACCCTGCGACCCAACCACAATCGCCAACTGACGGGACAACACAGGTACAAACGGGTACCATTACCCCTCATCTTGGTCCAGTGGTTAGTATAGCACAACAACCCATGGTGTCACAACCATGGTTGGTGTAGTACCAACAACCGCAATTCCAGCAAGTGTACCAAGGTACCGAGCAGCAGATTTTTGCAAACAGTGGACAACCATACATACAACACGGTCAAAACCAACCACTTTATAGTGGAGTAGTCCACCAACCGTATCAATCATACCAGCATCAATTACATTATGCTGGTATGCAAAGACCAACTGCTCAGGCGATTCCATCGTATCCTGGGTACGCTTCGCCTAATCTGAGTCAACAGCTGCCATTCGTGGCAACTCTAGAGTTACCCGATTTACATCGGTTGATGAACGATCCGATTGCTTATGCCCCTTGGTGGCCAGCGATTCCTCACAAACTTCCTTCGGACATTCCTAAATTCAATGGAAATCCAGGTGAAGACCCGTCGAATCACGTCATGACTTTTCATCTGTGGTGTTCGTCGAACACTCTAAACGATGATTCGATAAGACTTCGCCTCTTCCAGAGGACATTGACAGGTCCGACGGCTAAATGGTATATAGAATTGCCAAGAGCCTCTTTCGACAATTTCAGCTCCTTAGCCACGACTTTCTTAACCCATTTTCAATTACCAATCAGGTATGAAACAGGAACCGAAATACTGACCAACTTCAAACAGACGACAGCTACTCACATATCCGATCATATACATGAGTGGTAGCGTCGTCGGAGGATGGTGAAAACGTACGTTCCTGATCAGCTATTAGCTGAATGGTTTATAAAGTCATTGCTTCCGGCTATAACGGAAGATGTGGCCAAGGGGGGAGTCGTAATAGAGGAGCAAGTCATCGCTCGTGCTCAATATTTAGACTTAGTATATACTCAGTCTGGCACGCTCTACGACAAAATACCTGATGCCCCTAGACCTGAATTTTCAATTCCTCCACCTCCTAAATCGAATATTGACTCTCATGCCGGAGATGGCATGATTGGCACTGCAAGCGCGAAATCAAAAAAGGCTTCACCTCAGAAAGCCCGTAAGACTTCAGATCAAAATGCCCATGAAGAGATTCTTGCTTCGAAAGTAAATGCCATATCAGCAGATAAATGCAAAGAAACCAATCAACCAGGAAGCAAGAAGAAGCAAAACAAGGGGAAGAAGAAGCAACAGGATGATCCGTCACCTGAAAAAACTTCTTCAAACCCTCCTGAGAAAGGGAAAAAGAAATGGCCCTGTCTGATATGTGACGAAGATCACAAGACAGCAGATTGTCCATACAAAGCTGAGCTCAAGAGATTCTTTAAAAGTCCAAAGAACCCAGCTGTGTTGACTGATCCGTTTCCCAACCCAGGTCAAAATATGGTTGATAGTGGAAATGCTTCCCCATCACAAGTGCTAATGTTATCGATCTCTAAGCAACAGAATGATGCTTTGATTTCGACAAGGAACAAAGATTACGGGAATCCGCAACTGTCAAACGAAAAAGGTAAAGATCAACCGAGTAGTTCGACAACAACTTCGACAGAGGTTGTCCCACCCATAATGCCAGAATTAACAATAAAACCGCCTAAGGGTGTAGTGCACAAGTCGACCTTTAATCCTCGCGCCAGAGCGGCGCAGCATTATAACATAGTAGAAGATTTGGCCCAATCGCCATCCGCTATGTCGACTCTTGAAGTACTACAGAATTGTCCATCCCAAAGGCAGGCATTGTTATCGGCAATAGGAGGGGTTGATCCTAAGGATTCAAATCTTGTATCCTTTGATCACAAAGGGTATGACCCTCAGTTACCAGCTCAACTAGCTTTCCTTGTCCAAGTGAAAGCCCTCAACAAAACTGTTCATCGAACAATTATTGATGAGGGGGCATCTACATGTATTATGTCGATGAGTTGCTGGAAAACATTAGGGTCGCCAACCTTGTCAAGATCTTCGACAACACTAAAAGCATTCGACGGTAGGACATATACCCCTTACGGTATCCTGAGTAACTTTAAGGTTGAACTAGGTGGAAAAACAATAGAAATTGATGTTGAAGTCATAGATGGAAATCTTGATTACAACATCCTACTGGGAAGACCATGGATTTATGCCATGGCAGCTGTCGTGTCGACTTATTTTAGGAAGATCGCATTCCCGTTTGAAGGAGGGATTACAGTCGTCGACCAACAGAACTTCCTCCTTAATGGTTCACAAGTTACAGGAAGCATTCCCATGATCCATGAGAACGACCATTCAATTCAAGATATCGGAGTAGGCCTGTTGAAGGATCCCACAATGATGGGTACTTTCTCGCTACCGAATCCTATATACATAGGAAATGTACCGTTTGTAGCAACCTGCAACATGATATCTTCCACGAAGGTCTCAAAAGACAAAGTCATCATGGATCGTGCAATGGTTTTGCACCCGAGCCCGATCGAAATATTGTAGCAATCAATGTTTCAGGCATGGGAGGCGAGCCCAAGTCAACGCTCATCAAGCGTTTGGGTAGATAGGTCAAGAGAATATGGTACCCCTTTGGATCCCTGGTCACGAGTGCATGCGAGCGACGAAGGGATCCTGCAGTCAATGTTGATTGAGGGGGCACCATGGGATGATAACCACCATCGTTCCCTTCCTCCGGAAGATACTCAAGATGAACTTTATCACCCTTCAGTGTTTGAATTCCTAACAAACACTGTAAACACGGTGGATTCCGAACGAAATCTATCCAATATTGAAGAGACTATAGCCATAAATATCTCGACCGAAGCAAATGTTGTAGAGAATATTTATGTCGGCAAAGGTTGTTCCCCTTCAGAACAGGAAATATATAAAGCTCTTTTCCGCGAATACAGAGATGTCTTTGCTTGGTCATATGATGAAATGCCAGGCATTGACTCGAGTATCGTTGAACATGAAATTAAGATGTATCCTGATGTCAAACCAGTAAGACAACCGCTTCGGCAGGTGCACCCCAAGAAAGCCGCTGCCATTAAGGCAGAAGTTGAAAAGCTTCTCCATGCTGGTTTCATCTACCCGGTTCCTCTGACCGATTGGGTATCGAATATTGTCCCTGTTATGAAAACACAAGGAACAATACGAGTGTGCGTCGATTATAGGGATGTAAATCAAGCTTGTCCAAAGGACAACTACCCTACACCCTTCATCGACCAGATAATTGATGAATGCGCCGGATGTGAAATCTTTTCTTTTATGGACGGATTTTCCGGGTATAATCAAATAAATATCCGCCCACAGGACCAGTCAAAGACTGCATTTATTTGTCCGTGGGGCACGTTCGCTTATCGAAAATTGCCCTTTGGTTTAAAGAACGTAGGGGCGACATTTCAGAGAGCAATGAATTATGCTTTCCATGACATCAAGAACATCGTTCAACCTTATCTCGACGATCTTCCGGCTCATTCGCAAAAGCGGACTGATCATCCGCAGCATTTAAGAGCGATATTTCTACGTTGCCGACACTACAAGATAAGACTCAATCCACACAAATGTGTGTTTTGCGTCAGTTCTGGTCGTTTACTTGGCTTTATAGTCTCCATGGATGGGATTCGTCTCGACCCTTGCAAGGTGCAGGCAATCATTAATTTGCCTCCGCCTTCGAACTTGCTTCAGATTCAGAAACTCCAAGGGAAAGCAAACTTTCTGAGGAGGTTCATTCCAAATTACGCAGAACTTGCTAAAGGTTATACCCGTCTCTTGAAAAAGGATGTGCCTTTAGTCTGGGACCAGGTTGCACAAGCTTCCTTTGATGCTCTGAAAGATTCGCTGGTAAAAGCATCATTAATGTACGCCCCGGACTATCAAAGAGACTTTAACCTGTATCTGGCTGCAGCGGATACAACCATTGCAATGGTTTTAGTTCAAGAAGTCGAGGGAATTGAGCACCCTATATATTATTTAAGTAAAAACTTAAATGATACAGAAAGCAAATATTCTCACGTTGAAAAGCTAGCACTTGCTGCTGTTCAAGCGATACAAAGATTTCGGCATTATGTCCTCTTCCGGAAGACTACCGTATTGTCAGATTGCAACCCCATGACTTATATACTGTCGCGACAGTTGCTTGGGGGCAAATATTCAAAATGGATAGCTATCCTTCAAGAGTTTGATCTGGAATTTGTAAAATCCAAATCAAAGAAAGCTTTAGTTTTCGCAGAATTATTATGCGATCTCCCATCGTCGTCCAACGATGAAACATCCCAAGAATCGATCGTGGACGAAAGTTTGTTTCTGATATCAGCAAGTGATGAGTGGTATGGAGATATAATAGTTTATCTCCAAACCCAAAAGTTTCGGCCAGACACCTCTCACTCAGAACAAAAACGCATTCGATACCAAGCAAAAGACTACATGATCGTCGGTGATACGCTTTACCGTCGTGGTGTCGATACGGTTCTGAGAAGGTGTCTCACCCATGAGGAGGCCGAAAAAGCCCTGAATGAATGTCATTCAGGCACTTGTGGGGGGCATCAATCTGGATATGCTACAGCACAAAAAATCTTACGAGCAGGATACTTCTGGCCAACCATGTTCAAAGATTGCATAACCGCAGTTAGAAGTTGCCATGCTTGTCAAATTTTTGATAGCAAAACCAGAAGACCCCCCGCTCCTTTACAACCAATAATAGCTGTGGGGCCTTTCGCCAAATGGGGCATCGATTTCATGCAATGTAACCCCACCTCGACCCGTGGGCATGGGTATATTATAGTTACAGTTGACTATTTTACCAAATGGGCCGAGGCGATGCCTACATTGGATAATACTGGTGAAACAACTGCCCTATTCTTTTTTAATCATGTAGTCGCCAGATTCGGCGTACCACAAGCCATAGTCACAGATCATGGATCGCATTTTCGCAATCACATGATGGTTGAATTAACTGCCAAACTAGGATTGTCTCACGACAGCTCTACTCCGTACTATCCGCAAGCTAACGGACAAGTTGAAGCAATCAACAAGGTCCTGAAGCGCATGCTGCAAAGGATGGTTGGGGTTCACAAAAGAAGATGGCATTTAATCCTGTACTCGGCTTTGTGGGCCTACCGAACGTCGGTAAGGAATGCCACTGGGTTCACACCGTTCCAACTAGTGTATGGCCTGGAAGCAATCCTACCAATCCAGTGTGAAATTTCGTCCCTTAAACTCGCAATTGATCTCCTCCCCGGAACTTCGGAAGAAGAGGCTCGTTTCTTGGAATTAATCCAGTTGGATGAAACCCGTCGTGATGCCGCTTTGGCCAACGAAGCCCATAAGAAACGAGTCAAGGCGCAGTTCGACAAAAATGTCAAACCCCGTGTCTTCTCAGAAGGTGATTTGGTCCTGCTTTATGACCAAGAATCCGACAAATTGGGAGCTGGGAAATTTAAGTCCTTATGGATGGGCCCTTATATTGTTAAAAGTGTATTAGCAAAAGGAGCCTACGAGTTGGTAGATTATGACGGAATTCCACTGGCGCAACCCCGCAACGGGTTGTACCTTAAGCGTTACTATGCCTAATAGTAACCTATATGCTTTTGTTATATTTTTGTTTTCGCTAAAGCGTTTGTTTCGGTTTAAGTAATCCGCTTTTTACACTTATTGCAGATGTCAAATCCATTGGAACCGTGGGTTGGATATGCCAACGGAGCGAGTCGTAGTTTGAGGAACCTATCCTCTGCAGCATGGGCCATTTTTGACCCAAGCGATGAGTTAGTGAGTTTCAGGGGGGTATGTATTGGTCAATCAACGAATAACATCGCTGAGTATAGCGCGTTGATAGAGCTCCTCTCTGATTCCATCACCCATGGCATACGCCGACTAGTCGTCAGGCTAGACTCACAGCTCGTGGTACTATAGCTCAATGGTACCTACTCTGTCCGAAATCCAGCTATTTATCGCAAGTTCCTAAGAGTTAAAATCTTGGAAAGACAGTTTGATTTTATCCAATATCAACACATTTCCAGAAACTTAAACACATTAACCGACTCATTGGCAAACTATGTGTTAGATAGACATTTGCAAAATTGATAAAAAGAGAAGCATCATCAATGTTTCATACATGGATCACATAAAAACTGGAATAAACCCCGAAAATCAAAAATATATATAACTGTTTACGGTTTACATATAATGTTCTGTGACCAAGAAAAAATCGGTCATATGACCCCAAAAAACTCAAAAATGGCTGGGGGGCACCCTAGCATAGTGATGCTCATGATAACATACCACGACCTGTGCAATCATGCGCAGAAGACGAGTCCATCGTCTAGGAACACCAGCAGTATGTCGCTGCAATCGTAGAGGCAACTCGTCGATCCGTACATCCGGAATCCCAAGGGTAAGACCCTCAACCTGTTCCTGCACAGCTGCAAGAGTCTCGGCCAAGTCAAGGTCGCGGAGAATAGCTCTCCCAAGAGCCTCCCCTGCTGGGGCAGCGGCCGGAGCTCTCGGACGAACTGCTGGACGGACAGGACCAACATCTGCATGCACACATGAGTTTGATTAGAGTCTTGATAAAATAAAGCACAAGGACATTATAAATAAAAACAGTAAACAGTGATAAGATCAAAAATTTTACCAAGATCGCCCCACTGCTCGCCATCCGGTAACACTAAATCCGGATCACCTCGGAAATCCATGCCAACATATGGATACTCGGAAAAGGCCATATCCTGCCGCTCGAACCACCTAAAGAAGGTATCAGTAAAGGTAATCTGAGACTGACCTGCATGTCTAGACATGTGGTCAACCCACCTCTGCATGCGTGGCTCAGTGGGAGAAGGCAAGTCGAGTGCAATGTACTGAGGTTGCATCAGTGGTATCTTCTCCAAAGCGAAGGCAGTCAGAACTGAACCAAAACCAAAATTCTTCAGTTTCCCGTGCTTTACTTTGTTCAACTGGCTTTTCATCTGAACCAGTACTGCATCACACTAGTTAAAAACTTTCGGCTGAAGACGCTCCAGGGCGTACTGCACATAAGACCTGTTGGCAACATGAGGGGATGCACTACCGGCCATCCTACAAATCGTGTACAGAATAGACCTGAGAGACCTGTCAGTGACCTCACGGATAGTAACCTTTCCGTCTCTGCTCGGCTGGGATCCTTCCCTACAATACTGACGGACATAGTCTCTCACGGAATCACTCCCTTGGGCCGAACCGAACAAGGAAATGGGGGCACCCCGCCTTGACAACCCAGTCAAGAAGTAAATGTCCACTATGGTCAAAGGGATGGACTTGCCCCTAATCTGGAACACTTGGTTAACAGGATCCCAAGCATCAAGCAGGTACTGCAGTAAAAGTATCTGTGCCCTCATGCTAGAAATGCGGAAGAATTTTAGCAAGCCACAGTTCCGCAGCGCGTTCACCGTGACAGGATCATGGAGGGAAATCATGTCCTCCTCTTCGTGCTCTCGTTCTCGCCATGTAAGAGTCATTCTGCTCCAATAAACTCTGCAAAACAAACAAGAGGAGGAGTAAGATCCCTGACTTGATGAGAAAATGGCAAAATTTTCATGAAAAATTGTGCAACAAAGATGCTTTTCTACGCCCAACGCAGGTAGAGAAGGGTCCCACCTGCATTGAGGGTCAAAATGCCTTTGAACAGCTTGAACCCCAACGCAGGTTTCGAATGGGGCACCTGCGCTGATGGCAGAACGCCCTAGTGAAACCCCAGGGGCTCATGGGGGCAAGAAAACAGGCACAAAACTGAAAAATGAAACCATGAAAAGAGAGAGCTAGGGTTTAGCTCCTACCTGGTCCAAACGGCGCTGAGAATCGTCCACAGAATCTCCCGAAATCAGCTGGTGAAAAATCAAGAGGAAGAGGCACCTCCAAAGCTCCAACAAACCAAATGCAAATGAAATGGTAAAATGAGAGGTAAAAACACCTTTTAATTGCTTTTTACGTATTTCAAAGTGAAATATTAGAATTTTTTACCTCATGTTATCCGTTTCTAACAAGTTTGTTGCAGCAATTGATGATACAGTACTATCTCTGAAAGAAGAAAAGCTAGTCATGGTAAAATATGAATTTGACCTTATCAAACGAGCAGTTTTGGCAAAGTTCATGCTCGTTAAAAAATAAACGCAAAACCGAGCAGTTTTAGCAAGAGTTCATGCTCGTTAAAAAATAAATGCACAGGTGAGCAAGCTTCCCCAGAGTTCAAGCTCATTCAGAAAAATGAACCGGTAAATAACCATTTGAGACCGTAAATTCATCAGCCATAAAAGCCTTGGTCGTGTTTGCACCGTCACCTCCACTCGTCATTTGGCCGATCATTCACATCCACTTGATTGTTTACCTATTTTGAGGAACAGCTGCGAAGAGTGATTTCACCTAGCCATCCTTGTAACATTGCTGTGATTGGAAAATTCCAACCTGTACCTGGAATCTGCTGCTATCCCTGTTTATCACTCGTTCCTCAAAATACGAGTCTTCTTTGAGCTCTTTTCACTGACTCGTAAAATATGAAAAGTTTGCCGAGTTTTGGCCTTCCAGCTCATTAAAAGGACCAGAAGAGCTATCCCTCCTCTAGATTTTAATCTTTTTGGACCTGAGGGATTATTGCACAAAAAGATCGAGCGCTTGTCTAGTTCGGCTCGATAAAACTATCGAACATTCATCCCTTCTGTATTGGTTTATACTTTTTTGGACTTAAGGGATTAGATGACGAAAAGGACCTTTGGAGTTAACTTTATGTACCTTTTTAGACTCTCTAAAAATGAAAAGGACCAAGTTGTCTTTGTCGCTAGACTCGTTAAAATATATTAAATAGCGACAAACTTGTCTTTAGACGAGAACGAGTTTCCCTATCGCTAGGCTCGTTAAAACATAGTGATGGGCTTGCCTGAAGGGCAGGTTATAGAACAAGCATATGTTATCCTCCTCAAGCTTGACAAAAATAAAGAGGTACTGGTCAGAAATGACTGGGGAAAAATTGGGAGAACCTCAAAGCTTAATGGTAGCAAGTCGCTCTTGAACATGACACTTTTGCCTCCGCAAAACATCGGGTTGGGTTGTTTTCATTTACTGGTCCCTTCACCATGGTCTCGCCATACCATCCACATTTGGGGTAATGCTACCGATCCATCACATCAGTGTCGTTATATGTTCAAAAGATGTCGTTCAGAGAGTGTCAACCGGGTCCCATCCACTGCCATACATCATCTTTCATCCTTTCATGACCGCCACCCTGAATCATATTTCACAGATCGTTTTCACCATCATCACAATCACGAGCTCCGTTCCGTGTCACTGATGTGGGATTAATTAAGGCCCTCCTTTGACGGATCGCTTCTTGTCGACATCAGCTCATTATCCAAGAAGTTTATCTAGGAACACCCCCCCAGTACTTTGAAGCTTGCATGCCTCAATGGCAAGTTTCTCACTTCCGGCGATAGGTATACTTCAATGACCTTCGACCGGGAGATTTTGCGTGGTGTTCGAAGCCAAGTCCTATATTCACACCACGTGAATTGTGCTGCAGTACCTTGAGGGTCATCATCATTATCGGTGATTCCTCTCGCGCTTGTTAACAGTTTACATTATTGACTGGTAATCAAGCGATGTCTTTCCATGTTCGACTCCAAGAAATTCTCACATGGATCGACTTGTACTTAGAGTGAAGATCGGACGAGTTTGAAGACCCCGGATCTAGTTTCATCCATCCGGGCTGCGATATATATTCAGGAGATAAAAACATTGACATGTGCAGCAGATGATCATCCTAATCAAAGGATGATAATTTCAGCAGAGAATTATCAGTCTACCATCAGACGATCGTCTGTTTTATGTACAGAAAATGTATTTATAAAGCTGAGCATGGGAAATGCCCGCATCAGCTAGATCATGAAAGCAGTATGAAAAATAATGTATTGTATTGTATTTTGTTACAGGTCACCTCCCGACGATTGAATGAACTTTGGATCCTCCTGATAAAGCATTTCACCCGATAAACGACCTCATACTTTAGGGGGCAACTGTTATAGACATTTTTGTGCCTTACAGCATAAAGCATGAAATGTCAATAATCTGAGGGATCCAAAGTCCCTAAAAATGTTGTTCCTACCCCTAGAGGAACAAGGTCAGCAAACCACAGCACTTCAGATCAGTTCTCCACTAAAAAACACTCAAAAACAGGTCAATTCTGGATCATGTCAACTGCTCCACTGAGCATCTGCGCTGAATGTCAACTGCTCCATGGTGTACCTGCGCTGAATGTCAACTTCATCAAAGGATACCTGCGCTGAGCGAGTTTGGACATGTGGAGGAATATTTCCTCAATGTGTCAATGCCCAGGAAGCTTCCAAAATGACACTTGGATCAAAAGATTCGCCTAAGTGAAGAGTAAGAGGTTCTAAAACTCCGAGTGGAAGGTAGAATCTCCAAGTGGACTCAAGAACTGAAGAACAACTGGGGTTGAAGAGGACAACAGTCACACATCAAGCTGACTTATCTTCACTCCAAAACTCTATATAAGGATCTCATCCCATGGGATCTGGAGGCCGGAATTTTGTGCAAAGAATTGCTGTTGGTTTACAGTTGAGAGTATTGGGTGATTGCTTGAAGGAGGTGAAGAGGAGATTTCTTTCCGTCGGGAAGGTGATGCTGGATTGGGCCTCTTATGGTTGTATCACCACCTGAACCTTACTTTCTTCCATTAATAAAGCATTTGAGGTTCTTCTATTCGCATGTGTTTCAATGATGTATTGTCTTACTTGCGTATTTGATTTATGCTAATCCTTGAATCAATTATGAATGCATGCTTCTTGTAGTTTCCCTTTCTCGTCTTGTTTGCAGGATCTTGTGTAGCTGGGCCCGTGAGAAGACAAGGAGCTGGGAGCAAGCAGCAAAGAGAGAAGATTGGATCGACCATTCGCGCAAGACATCGGTGAGTGGATCTCTTCCTTTCCTCTTTTGCATGTCATAAAGAAGTAATCTTAGATAGCTTTGCTTTGACTGTTGCTAAGGAACTATCACCCTTAGAGTGGGATAGGGTCATTCCGTGTTGGATACTTTTCCCTACAACAAGAAAGGGCTAGGATTTCCATCATGGGGAATTCCTTGGTTGGTTTGTTCCATGTTCTCAACCTAAAGGTCAACGCAGGAATAAGAGGTGATTATGTTCCGTTTAAAATGAATTTTATATGACGACGCTTTAGACACAACTTGCTTTTTCACTTTTTAAGAGTTGAGAAAAAGCTAAAGATGACTCTAGTCTCCTTTGATGTATTAACGAGCCCGAAGTGACAAATGCTCGCATGGAATTTTTCAGTTATAGAGTTTGAAAAAGGCCAAAAGAAACTACTATGGAGTTCTAGGCAGAGGGTGTGCCAAACCTTTCGCAAAACCACATAATACATTTTACGGTACGAGTGGTCGATCTTTGTGAATGTTGTGTTCACTGCATTGCGATCAGTAGGGCGGACGACACGGCTTCCTATGGATAAAGGCTTTATTCCTATAGGGGTCTCCCAATATATACGCGACGGTACGTGGGAGCACAAGTCCGTATTGATACTTATCGCTTCACCGTGGAGGAATCACCCAACCACTCGACGCTAAGATATCACGTTTAACGACGCCGGAACACGTCTCTAGCTTAGACCTCTATGTGTCTCGTTATGTTTCAAAGCGTTGTTATGTAAATTCAGTTCATTTTAGGTTGATCTTGTTTAGCAGTTTGCCTTTATGGATCACCACGTGATGTATGGTACAACTCCTAAATGCAGTCTAAGAATGATAAGCAAAATTTTTTCAATTCTTTCAACTTATGAAAATCTTAACTACTGAGGGAAAAGAAAGACATCAACTTTTCACACAGATCATAGAGCACACACTGATGCACTTTTCCTAAATCGACATGCAAACTGTCAAAATGCACATGCACAATGTAGGTATTTCTTTTCTTCTTCCTTAATGTTGATGTATTACAAAAAGAAAGCTGTTGTATAATTTCGAATTCAATTTCAAGTGAAAGCAAACAAGCTTTTGTCCAAAATCAAAAGAACACCTTAAGATCTACTTGTTTCAACACTAGAAATATTTAAATTTGAACCATATGACGAAAGCAAATCCTCAATCAGCTATGAATAGCAAATAAACTAACTCTTAAGATCAAAAAGACACTTTATCACAGGTCTAGATCTAAGAGGCCACAGCTAGACTAGTTCACTTTCGTTATGGGAAACTGTAAATGAATTAAGAAATACAAAAAGAACAATCACAGTTTCTTCATACAACCGAGGCGGAATGATGGCAAAGAAAGGTAGTTTCAGATGGGTACACAGGTTGATAGCAGGCTGCAAAAACAATATTGAAAACTGGGCAACAGAAGGCAGGGAACCCCAGTTGCACAATGCAAAACTGGTTCAGCGCAGGCTCTGCACTGTCAGTTTGACATTCAACGCAGGTAGTCCCTTCGGGACCTGCGTTGAAACGCAGAGAGCCTTCACTGCAGTGGCGCTGAAGAGAAAACTCTCGTTTCTCTCAGATTCCGGGTCACAGATTGCTCAAAAATCAACTGTTTTAGGCCAAATCAGAGGCTATCAATCAAGTACACACTAGAGGATGATTAAAGGAAGATGAAGACTATCACAAAGAGCTATTTAGAGTCCTTGTGGATCAGCTCTTCAAATCATAAACATGCCCAGAACTGAGCTAGAGTAGCTGCCCTCTACTTTGCATTCGAAGGACTCAAATGCAGTTCGATTCGGTACTCCCTTTGTTTAGGAAATGAATAGCAAGAAACACAAGCTACCAACAAGATACGATCCCCAGCGGAGTCGCCAGTTTGTTGTTGGGAAAAGTATCCAATACGGAATGACCCTATCCCACTCTAAGGGTGATAGATCCTTAGCAACAATCAAAGCAAAGCTATCTAAGATTACTTCTTTATGACATGCAAAAGAGGAAAGAAAGATATCCACTCACTGATGTCTTTCGCGAATGGCCGATCCAATCTTCTCTCCTTGCTGCTTGCTCTCAGCTCCTTGTCTTCTCACGGGCCCAGCTACACAAGATCCTGCAAACAAGACAAGAAAAGGAAACTACAAGAAGCATGCATTCATAATTGATTCAAGGATTAGAATAAATCAAATACGCAAGTAAAACAATACATCATTGAAACACATGCGAATAGAAGAACCTCAAATGCTTTATTAATGGAAGAAAGTAAGGTTCAGGTGGTGATACAACCATAAGAGGCCCAATCCAGCATCACCTTCCCGACGGAAAGAAATCTCCTCTTCACCTCCTTCAAGCAATCACCCAATAATCCCAACTGTAAACCAACAACAATTCTTTGCACAAAATTCCGGCCTCCAGATCCCATGGGATGAGATCCTTATATAGAGTTTTGGAGTGAAGATGAGTCAGCTTAATGTGTGACTAGTGTCCTCTTCAACTCCAGTTGTTCTTCAGTTCTTGAGTCCACTTGGAGATCCTACCTTCCACTTGGAGTTTTAGAACCTCTTACTCATCACTTAGGCGAATCTTTTGATCCAAGTGTCATTTTGGAAGCTTCCTGGGCACTGACACATTGAGGAAAGATTCCTCCACATGTCCAAAATCGCTCAGCGCAGGTAGCCTTTGTTGAAGTTGACATTCAGCGCAGGTAGACCATGGAGCAGTTGACATTTAGCGCAGATGCTCAGTGGAGCAGTTGACATGATCCAGAATTGACCTGTTTTTGAGTATTTTTCAGTGGAGAACTGATTTGAAGTGTTGTGGTTTGCTGACCTTGTTCCTCTAGGGGTAGGAACAACATGTTTAGGGACTTTGGATCCCTTAGATTATTGACATTTCATGCTTCATGTTGTAAGGCACAAAAATGTCTATAACAAGGAAGCAATGGTCCCCATTGCGTTGAGCTCCTCCATGAGATGAGGAAACTTCTGCTGAACTTGTTCCTTGGTGAGCCACTTGCCCTGCTGAAGGAGTTGACCCGCTTTGACAACTCGATACAGTTGGATATTCTGTTGGCGAGTGTTCTTGATCTGTGTGTCCATGATCCGATCAGTTGCAGCTTGTTCCATGCAATATGGATTTAATTCTGTGGGTTTGAGCTGTTCTGCAATGTCGGATGTGTCTAGCAATGGTGGAAAGTATGGCCGAAGGTGGTCCACATTAAATACTGGGTGCAGGCCAAGGAATGGGGGAATGCTGAGCTCAAATGCATTGTCTCCCATAGCCTTAGTAATGGTGTAAGGACCATATTGGAGTGGTCTCAATTTCCGATAGGCTCCAGTAAGGCGTTCCTTTTGCAAATGCAACCAGACTTTGTCGCCCACCTGAAACTTGTGTGGAACCCGATGTTGATCATGTCGCTGCTTGTACTTGGCATTTGATTTCTCAAGAATGTCATGGACCTGCTGGCGAATATGTAGGATGCGCTCAATGAAGCTGGTGGCCTTATCTGTTTCGGACTGGACATGAGCTGAATTCATGTGAGTAGCTGCAAGTGGCATGGCCACATCAATGGGGCATAGTGGCTGGAATCCCAAACCCACCTGAAAAGGGCTATGGCCAGTGGAGCTGTGAAGAGCTCGGTTGTAGCTGTGCTGAATGTAGGGGAGGCTCTCGTCCCATGTGCGTGGATGCTTTGAGTTATACACGCGCAGAATGTGCACAATCGTCCTATTGACAACCTCTGTCTGGCCATCAGTTTGAGGATGGAAGGCTGTGGACTTCGTGAGTTTGGTGTCCAGCATTGACCAGAGACTGGACCAAAAGGTGCTGAGAAACCGACTATCCCGATCTGAGATGATAGACTGTGGGATCCCAAAGTGCACCCACACCTCGTTCAAAGAAAAGTTTAGCAGTGGCTTTTGCTGTGATATTCTTCTTGCAAGCCATCATAATGGCCATCTTTGAGAACATGTCGACAACCACAAAAACACAGTCATTTCCATGCTTAGTGGAAGGAAGGCCTAACATGTAATCCATGGAGATGGATTCCCAAGGTCGACTAGGGGTAGGCAACGGGTTATAGAGGCCTTGCTTCTTAATGGTCGGTTTGGCAATGGCACAGGCAGTACATGATCGGATGTACTTCCCAACATCCTGTCGAAGATTCAGCCAATAGAAATAGTTTTGCAGTACTGCCATTGTTTTCTCGACCCCGAAATGCCCAGCAGCCCGACTGTAGTGTGCTTCCCAAATCATCTTGGCACGCTCGCTTGAAGGAACACAAAGGTGACTGAGGTGACATAATAGGGCATCCTGGAGGTGAAAATCTGCAACCTGCTGACCCTCCAAGAGTGTCTGGTATGTGTGGCCGAATTCTGGGTCGCTTTTGTAGAGAAGTGGCCAATCAGAAGTCTCGTGCCCGCAAGAGTTGAGCACGGTGGTTAGCGCCATGATCGGTGGTCGACTGAGGCAATCTGCAACATTATTGGTGCTGCCCTTTTTATACTTGATATTCAAGTGAAACTGTTGCAGGTATGTAGACCACTTCTGATGGCGATCATTCTGCAACTTCCCTTGGGTCTGTATAAACTGCAGAAGTCGGTGGTCTGTGTGGATGACCGTTTCCTTCCCCAAAATGTAATGCTTCCATTGTCGGCAGGCCTGTACAATGGAATACATCTCTTTATCATAAGTGGGGTACTTCCGGACCATGTCTGAAAGTGTTTCACTGTGATATGCCACTGGATGTCCATGTTGAGTAAGGACTTCCCCAATAGCATAGTCAGAGGCATCTGTCTCGACCTCAAATGGTTGTTGTAAATCTGGTAACGCGAGCACTGGTGCCGTGCAGAGGCGATCCTTCAACTCCCTGAATGCCTTCTGTTGAGATTCATACCAAAAGAATTTTGCTTTCGCCCCGCCCTTGGTGACTTGACTCAAGGGCCAAGAAATATGAGAAAATCCCAACACAAACCTGCGGTAGAAGTTGGCAAGACCTAGAAAGCTGCGGAGCTCTGTTAGAGTGGTTGGAGAGGGCCAATCCCGAATGACTTGGACCTTGGCTGGATCGACATGCACCCCCTGTTCATCAATGATGTATCCCAGATACTGAACCTTGGTCATGCCAAAAGTGCATTTCTCCAAATTGGCACATAGCTTGTGTTGCCGCAGTGTTTGGAGAACCTGTCGGATGTGGTGGAGGTGCTCTTCCCAACTCTGGCTGAAGATCAGAATGTCATCCAAGTATACTACTACAAAGGAGTTGGTGAATGGCCGCAAGATGTCATCCATTAGCCTCATAAAGGTTGCAGGAGCATTCGTCAATCCGAAAGGCATGACCAACCATTCGAAGAGGCCCTCCTTGGATTTGAAGGCAGTCTTCCACACATCTGAGGGTTCAATTGGTACCTGGTGATATCCTGAC
The DNA here is from genome assembly GCA_031772625.1 of Pinus tabuliformis. NCBI lineage: Eukaryota > Viridiplantae > Streptophyta > Pinopsida > Pinales > Pinaceae > Pinus > Pinus tabuliformis. Next base: position 496,789,448 of record CM062805.1, on the reverse strand, counting down.
TTCAGATCGATCTTGCTGAAATATTTCGCCCCCTTTAGTTGGTCTAGGAGGTCATCAATCCGCGGGATCGGGTACCTATTACGGACAGTGATCTTGTTCAGCGCCCGATAGTCAATACAGAGTCTCCACGTCCCATCCTTCTTCTGTACCAACACTATCAGGATCCCACAGGGCGAAGAACTCGGACGGATGTGACCTTTCTGCAGGAGCTCCTGAATCTGCCTCTTGATTTCATTGTTCTCCAGAACGGAGCGCCGATAAATTAGTCCATTGGGTAGCGGCGCACCTAGGGTCAAATCGATGGAGTGCTTGACTTGACAGTGCAGAGGAACCCCTGCCGGGGAGGTGAAGATGTCTTCGTACTCCTCCACAATCTTGTCCATCTGTAGCTGCCGTGCAGAGGGACCCCGTTTGGAGGCCGCGGCCACTGTCTTCGTCTTCCCTTGAGGGCGTATCATCAGGAAAACAAATTTCCTGGTTTTGGAAATGATCTTACTGCATTATTTTGCAGTAATCAAAGAGATGGCGGCAGGTGGTGCTACCTCTGGTATCCTGAACAACTTATTTCCCAATGTAATAATAACAGCACGGGGCCTTGATTCATACACAACATGTCGCTTCCACAAGTATGGTTGTCCTAGTAATACATCACAAACTTCAAGGGGAGCAATGTCACACAATACCTCATCCGTGAAGGGCTTGATGTTGTATGGAAGGCGACACTGCTGGCTCACGCGGAGATCTCGCCCTTGGTGAAGCCACCCAATGGTGTATGGTTGTGGATGTGCTGTGGTCGGCAAGCCCAACCGCTTCACGACCTCTGCCGAAATGAGGTTCTTTTGACTCCCGCTATCAACAATGAACTATATCGGGGAGCCCTTTACCCACATCTAGGAGTGGAAGAGACGCTCCTCCTCCTTTGGATCTTCGGGTTCATTTTTTTGGATCTTTGCGGTAGCAACAGTGGTGCTGGGATCCGCATCAATGATCTACTTCCCTTTTTCATACCCCTTATCGGGTTCTGACTCAGAGTCGGAACATGCATCTGATTCTGAAACCTTTAGCTCAGCCACCAATGACTGCTTGGCCCGACACTCACTTGTGTTGTGAGTGGAGCTCTTATGGAACTCGCACCATTTTCCAGTGTCCTTTCTCGGCTTCGCGGCGTTGCTCTTTGCTTGCAGCTTCAGCTGGTTGTCTTGGGCTGTCCCACCTTGGCTTTGTCCTTTGTTCTGTGGTTTAGGGGCACCTTTCCCCTGCTTTGGATTCGCAGATCCAAAGTCTCGCTTCTTTTGTTTAAACTTCTGCTCGACCTTGACGGCATACCGGTATGCTGCGCCGAGCGAGGGGATGTTTAGGAACTGTATTTCTTCCTAGATGTACTTGTGCAGGCAGCCACGATATTTGAGTATCAAATGTTGCTCCGAATCCTTGATACCCAACTTTGTGCGAAGGGTATGGAAAAGATTGGTGAACTCCGGCACGTCTTGGTCCCTTCCCTGCCGCAGCGTGGTCCACTTTATGTATTCATCCTCATAGCTTCCGACAGGGTAGTACTGCTCCTTGATGGCATCCCGGAACGAATCCCAGGTGGGTGCGGCTGAAAATAGTGAGCCAGTACTTTCATCCTTCTGCTCGCAGTAGGTTTCCCACCAGCCCTTGACGTGGGGGGCTGCTTTGAGAAGAGCAAAAACAATCTTTTCCCGACTCGAAAATTCATGAATAGAAAAATAACCCTCTAGCAGATTTAACCATTTATCTACGGCATCGGCGTCTATTTGACCCTCGAATATGGGGATTTCAAAATTAACTTGTACCTTAAAGGGTGTGGCGTTTCCAGAGGAGCTGCTGGAAGCCGATGCGCCGCTTCCGGGTAGCCGCTGAAGGATCTGCGCAAAGCTGTCCATCATCGCGTTCCATTGTCGCTCGAGCGCTTCTTCGAGCAAGATTTTGAAGGGATCTCCTGCCCCCTCATCTTTCTTCTCGTCTGCCATGGGAGGCCGTCGGGATTTGCGAGGCTGGTCTTACAAAGGTTCAACCAGTTCAAGCCCTAACTCCTTATATCCCGACCTTGTTGGGGACATGCAAAGAAAAACAGAGAAAAAGCAGACCGCTCTGATACCACTGATACGGATTTAAACAGGAACACAACAAATTACAGAGATAACCATATACACAAATATGCAGCGGAAATAATACTTCGTTTCATTAATGGAAAATACTGAAATATGCTTACAAACAGAAATGGAAATGAACTAGCTAGGGCGATGGTAGCTTATCTCTGAGAAGAGATGTGATGGCTACATGCCTCCGAACTGTGTTACAATGAGGCTCGAAGGCCTATTTATTGTTGAGAAACAATGGAAAAACCCTTAACATTCCAAAACCTAACTCTAGGAGATGAAACGCCAAACTGTGGGCCCCGTTTGGGGGTAAGTTGGTACATCAACTTCCCGGGGTCGTAACTTTGGCATATGATCTCTGTTTGACGTGTACAATAGCTCATTAGAAAGATCTATCCGAGCACTATCATTGTTGTAACGGGCAACACAATCCATTCCATGGACTCGTGTTGCCCCCGAATTCCCCAAAAAACGTCGTTTAGGGCCTCAAAACGGCTCCGGAAGTTCAGGACCCGAAAAATTGCTAAAATAGTAAATTGTGCTACAATTAAGGAAACTGAAAATGCTGAGAAAGACAATGGTGGGGGTCCAGGTGGATTTGGCAGGTGGCCACCAATATCCACCTGGATCAGGATTTTTAGAATCTGTTCGACCATGATCACCTAGACCTATCATGGGGCGTACGTTCTATACAAGTTAGAAATTCGCCAAGATAATTGATAACTTCTATTTGATCCGAGTCAACTGTAGCTTAAGCTCCTCTTGTCCTTTTAGAATCGGGTCTAGTTTGGAATGAAGCATTTCACTCCAAAAAATCTTTTCTCTTGAAGTCTCCTCAATTGTTTCATCCACCTTAGGGAGCTTGCCACCAGTCATAGCATTTGACACTAAAAATAGGAAGTGTGAATGAAGTCTTGATTGACGTGGTCATTCATTTTATAAGTCTGATCTCCCTCACAAGTATTATAGTGGATTAACTCATCTAATCACTTCAAATCATATTTGTATTCATGGATACTATGGCACCTTTAATCCACACAGGTGATTTGACATCCCAATGTAATTGAATGCCACTCACTTCTCCAAGACTCCATTTCCTAAACAAAGGAACATGGCCTTCATTTTTGTTACTTAGCAATGAAGAAACATCCCTAGTGGGAGCTGAATGTTGTATTTGGATTTGAAAACTGAGATTAATCCTTTTTTAAGTATATTCTTAATGTTAATTGAAAGTTGATTGAGTATACATGACTTTTACAATGTTTGTATGAAATCGATTAAAAAAAAAAAAAACTAAGCAATATTTTGAATCTCATGTTAAAACCTTGTGTTATGTTTCAATTTTAAACAAATTATTGTTTCAAAACAAAGTAATGCAATCCTTGCATTAGATGATGGTTTTCGATTCAGATAGTTTAGAGTCATCAGGCTAATATGATCAAATAGTTAAAACATTTTCAATCCAATCGCGGGTGTTTCCTTTGGATTTGGAAAAGCACGAAAGTTAGTCCATGTTGTTTGATTTGTTATGATTGGAAAATTGACATTTATCCAATCCAATGATCATAAAACACGTTGGATTTCTACTTGCATGACAATTAAAGGAACCTTTGTGATCCGATGAGATCTGATGGTCAAGGATGTTTGGATCCAACGATCGTTATGTCATATCATATGACAACATAGAGGGACATTAACGAGCCTCTTGCGATTCGATATGATCTAGCAGCTAAGCTGCAATGAGATCAAAGGTATTTACATCATTTTGGAAATTAATTAATGTGGCAGTTCATCTAGGAAATTGGTTTGATGCACCTGACAGTAAAAATTATTGCCATCTAACTAATGTAATTTAAATGCATGTCTTTCACATTAATTCATCACCAAACCTAATAATTTTAGGTTGATTTAGCATACTATAAAAGTGATATATAGTATGCCAACCTTTATTAACTAGATTCATGACTTTAAACCCTTATTTTCATCTTTAAAGTTGATTATTGAAACAAAAAATTTACATGCGCCTCACACAATTTCAAGACAAGGGTAAAGACAAATTGAGTGAAGTATAAAGAAAACATTAAGTCTCCAAGCCTTATTACTACATTCAAATATTTATCTTTAATAGTGTTAGAAATCTTTCAAAGTAGAAATGGTCATCAAAAACTCAAATGAAGTTTTTGTTAATATACTAGCTCAAATTCAGGATACACACATAGAGAATGTTGATATACATACCCTTAGAACTAATTTAGAACCTGGAACTGAGAATTCTAGGTCACACACCTACTTGTTGAAAACTAGATTACTCTAAGCAGTCTTACTAGTTGTACAATTTGACCCCAATATAAGCATGCGTTTTCCTAAACAATTTGAGAAATATACCATAAATATTATTTGTCCTGCAAATGGGAAAGTCTTCTAAGAAATATTTGAAGAATCTATAGCTAAAATGTTGAAATTACCCATCTCTGGAAAGAATATTACTGAAAAGGAATTAACTGAGGACTTCATTATGCAGGTCAAAGACAAAAATTAAATTTCCTATGACGTATTCTTGAAAAACCCAGTCAAATATCAAAGGTAGAGTTTCTAGTGTCAACTAAGTTACTTAAACCACTATTTCATACTGTGATTTCACTTATGATTGTTATTTTTGGATGTCCTGATGATTCCAAGATGGATGAGGTTATATTAATGTGCTTAAGAAAATAATGATAATCCCTAGGGAGGTTAGAATTAATTTCCTAAGTTACTTAGATCAAAGTATTTATTTAGACGTCAATGCAACTTTGTCTTTCCATTTATTTAGACATTGTACATATCTGGTACATTTGGTCATGTTCAATTATCAGTGTAAGATTATTTGAAGGGGTAAAGGATAAAAATGGGAATCAAGAGGAAATTTAAAGGTGGACCGCAACATTATACCTAGGAAAAATCTCAAAGGTTTATTCTAAATATATAGATTATTTTTCATTTTACCTTCAAGTTAAATTGTTAAAAAATAACCCTAAGAAGGTTCCTACAACTGAATAAAGATACCAACATACGATATTGGTATCTGTTTAAATACTACTATGTTATTAGGATATATGGTTTCAAGGGAGAACTTATCATCTTCCTAAATTTATTACACCCTGGCCCTTTTCCTTAGAAGTTACAAGAAAAAGGTTGCATCTAAATGATCTTCACTTTATTTCAAAAATTAAAAAATGAACTAATCATAATGCCTTTTGAAATATTATCTTTGATGATTATACATAAGTTTGTGTTGGAGATCCTTAAAAAGGACTTGATGTCATATGGATTAGAAAAGGAAACTCCTTGAAATATGATGCATTGCATTTAATATATGATTTAAAGAAACAAGTAGGTTTGTCAACCTATATACATGTGTCAAACCGTGAAAATATAAAGCTAGCTAATACTAACACTTGGCTTCAAAATAATGAAAATCCAATTAATGTATAAGCATCCAAGGAATATATTCTTGAGGAAGTACAAATGGAAGTTAGCTCAGTTGAAGAGAATCCATCTCATGCAACTAAAGAAACAGGTCAACTTATTGGGCATATGACAGATAATATGGGTAGAATATCTTAGTTGAGTTCACTGAAGATAAAATCAAGTGAAGCAAATCCTGATGAGGAAGATAACATCATGAAAGGAAAAAGTGACGATGATGAAGAAACTACCTTCCAAAGGGATAGTGAAAAGTTATCTAAGCAGGTGAAAAATGTGTTGAAGGAAACATGACCCAAGAACTCTAGAATTCAAGCAATAACAATTGCTACTAGTGTAAATGTAAAGAAACTTCCAAAGGCCAAATTCAAAGAGATAATGAAAATTCCAAAAGAGGTTGAGGTTACAAAAGGAATTGCAGGTGGAGAAATAGCTTCATACACAGGTCCTAGATTTCTATCTACAACTGATTTTACTTAGAATAATTTCATTCTAGTTGTTATCCAGCCATAAACAAATCTACAATAGAGTTAGTGGGTTCTAGGTTTACTTTATTAGCCTTGATTTGAACTAGGTCACTGATATATATATAGTTGAGTGGCACAAGTAGATGGGGGAGGTGGTGGAAAAGAGATTATTGACAGTTGGAGTCATATACTAGCAATAAGAAGTTAAAAACCATTTTGACTAGAGTTGAAGAACAACTAAACAATGCCAAGGTGGCATATAAACCAAAGAAAACAATATTAAGGATCTAGAAGATAAAATAATCAATTTGTCTAGTTTTCTAAAGGATGGAATTGTCACAAAAAAATTATTGGAAACCTGTTGTGGTCACCAACAACCCCCCTTCTTTCACTTGACATTAGCAATAACGTCAAGCAAAGAGGGGACCCTCAACAAAAATCCCAAAAAATATTTTTCTAAAGTTTTTGTATTTCTCTCCCTAAGGCTTAAATCGCATCGCAAAGAAAGGCCGAAGCATTGCTCGAGCGCGAAAGGCAAAACTGCGACGGAGCGATGCGAAGTTCATCGCGTCGCATACATCACACGCGCCCCTTTAAAAGAAGACCTTTGAGAAATTCCGATCGCCGATATGCGATATCGCAAATCGCAAGCATCGCGCTATGCGGCGTAACCATTAAACAAAATTTGCGATATCAGCGATCTGCGATGGCAGCGATCTGCGATCTACAATGGCAGGGATCTGCGATCTGCGATGGCAGCGATCTGCGATCTGAAAAGACTTATCACACGATAAACCCAGGATTAGGTGCGCGCCTTGAAGGAATTTAATGACCGCATGCTTGAGTATCTAGGAATGATTGCATTACATTTATCGAAGAGTCAAGTCATGATGGATGTCAGGGTTATGCATTTATTAGAGATTAATACTTTCACGTCAAGTCTTTTCATTTCCCTTCTTTGCGTAGACTGCAAGACACGCAACTAATATAAGTTTATATGTAGGAAACATTTGAGGGAAAGAGGAAAGCGCCAATCAGATAGCAAAGAGAGAATGCCGCCGCAAACAGATGCCACATGCAGCAGAACCGCTGGTTCCAGACTATCAGCCAACCGGCACTGATGAAATCAAACTATCGAGGACTTAGAGTCAAAGGCGCACAAAAGCAACATGTTCAGAAAAGATCCTGAAGCTCAGACTTGGTAAAGCAAAGAAAGAAGCGCATGAGAAGGAAGACGCTTCAGGAAAACCTGGAACAAAGAACGGAAACAATTCCTAAAACAGGGAGATGTCCATACAGCACGACTCCTAACCCACTCAGTCATTCACACAACCGGAAACCGAAAATGGCAACAACAAAATTAGTTCGAGAAGAACCTGGGTTATGCTAAGTATACGCACGGCGAATACACCCAGCTAGAGAAAGGTTTTCGAAAATATCTTCTGGTCTGCCGGGAGGAAGTGCCAGCTCCTGTTATTTCCACTTTTATCTTCCGAGCGAAAGAAGAAAGCGGCCAGCTGACTCTTCCCAGGAAAACGTTGCACTGTTGACAGCACTAAAGAGATATACAGAAACAGTCAGAAATTAGATTTTAAGTTTAGAAATAAAGTTGCTTTTAGTAAAAGGGCGGTCATTTGAAGCCGATTCCCTAATTTCATGTAATTAAGATTGATTAGTTAGTAGTATTTAACCCTTCTCGTTGCATTGGAGAAGGGTCCGTAATTTTGTCCAAAAACTTGTCCTCAGAACATGCACTTTTGCACCCTCGGAGGGGGTTTTTGATGAATGGATGGATCGAGATTTATTTATGTTTGCATTTTAATACCTGCTACTGATGTTGCACTTCTGTACTCTTAGTAGGCATTAGAAGCAAGTAGAGATAGATCATTATTGCTTAGAGTCTGTAGGTTTAAATCAGTCATAAATGGTACTTTTATCTCTTGACTAGTTTCTACTTGCATCCTTTGAGTAATATACAGTTGATGTTATTTATATGTTAACGTATGAATGAGTGGACTACCATTTGGCACTTTTGTACGGTGGAGTCGTTGATTTATGCTTGATACATAAATAGTTGATTATGCAATATGCTGTTCACAATCGTCTTGCTTAACTTTTTATGCAAGAAGGTTCATCTTTATTGATTTATATTTTCATAATAGCTGAATAATCTTCATTACCAGTTATTCTGAGAAATCTTTCTAGATTGCATAATGGAAAAATTCTGCCCCGGGTTAGTGTAGATTAGAAGTATTGTCTTTATTAGATTAAAGTAATATAGAATCATTTCAGAATTCAGAACTAGATTAGTTAAAGAATAGTTAGAGATTTCCTATTTTCATTCCCCACACACATACATCATTATTTCTACACACACACCCCTTAGAACGGGAAGCTGGTCCCGTCATCCCCAGAGGACCCGCTATACCAAACGGATACGGAGCCGCCAACCAGGTTCCCGACCGGGTGGGTATCCCCCTTGTTGTCGACCCGATTTCGGGGCCCCCAACATATTTGGCGCTAGAAGGAGGGCCTGAACTATGAATGGCACCAAAAGCAATATCTAAAAACCATTCTGAGAGTAATACACCCTCATCAACTCCCCCGACTTCTCCTACACGGTTTAATCCGGAATCTGAAGTCGCTCGAGTATCTACCACTGCTACATATTCGCATATATCAGACCAATCTATTATTGAACCCCCTGAAATTCAAACTTTGATTCGTAAACTCCAGGGATTCTCCATTTTTAACCAGAGGTCTGATAGATCTAAAAGCAGCGTGACTTCGCAGTACAACCCTGCTCATCCCCTTACCAGATTAAAGAGTGAAAAATTTGGCATACCGCCAAGTGAACTCCCTCTTCCTACCAGAAAAAGAGCAAGGAAAACACCCCAAGAGTCTGACAGTAAGACTCTTTCATCCACTTCGTCCGTATCAACTCTCTCACCGCGAAGTCAACCACCCACTCCTCCATTCCAACTCACTTTCCCATCTCCCACGAACCTTCCTCTTCAAACATCGAAGATCCTGATTTCTTCACCCTCTCAGTATCAAGGGTCAGTTTCTACACTTCCATTAGCTAGCAACTCCGCGATGGCTCAGTCTCCTTGGAACAATCCGGGGGCGGTTTTGATGCCACCTCCCTTGAGTCCTATACCGGCCCATCCGGAGAAATGGCTACCTAAATTTAACCCAGAAGCAGGAATGTTAGCCGAAGAACATATCAATAACTTCATGCTTTCGGTCAACCTCAACGGAGTTACTAACAAAGACGCTGTCGTCCGGCTCTTCCACTATACTATGCAGGGAACAGCCGGGTCATGGTACTTCTCGTTACCTTCCGGATCCATCACAAGCTGGGACATTTTCCAAAGTCAGTTCCTCACTAAGTTTGGTGATGATCGATCCACAGCAACATTGATTAACGACCTATCTAATCTTAAGGCTGAGGCTAGGGAACCTATCAAAGATTTTAACTTACGGTTCAACAAGATCCTCAACAAAATCCCCGCTGCCTCACAACCCAGCGAGGAAGTTAGATGTGAATGGTACATCACAGCTTTACCTCCAAACTTAGCTATCTTCGTAGATAGGGCGAATAAAACCACGCTAGTTGACAATTTGACAGAAGCGTTAGCAGTGGAAAAACGCGTAGTAGCCCTAGAAAAGAGATCCGCTCTGGAAGAGCGCAAATCAAAGAAGATCTCTTTCAAAGAAGATACCAAGAAGAAGCAATCAAAAGATCCTTTCGACTTGGAAGGATTACAAAAAGTTTTGAAAGCCATGTCCAATGAGATGGTCGATATCAAGAAGCAAGTAGCTGAGACTTCTTCAAAAAAGCCCTTTAGGACTTTTAAAAGAAATCCTCCCATCGAGGTGAAACCACCCAGTATTGTCTCAAACGTTGAATCTGAGGAAGATGAAGAAGAAGAGAATGCCATTGAAGGGCAAACCGACGAGGAAGAAGTCGTAGAACTTCAAGGAATGTGGGATTTCATCCTCCCACAGGAAGAGGATCAAGAAGCACTCCCTGTTAGCACGAGAAGCAGAAACCAGCTTGATCCTCCCCAAACTACCCCAAAAAAAAAGGGCGAAAGCCCTGCAACAAAAGACAGGATCGTAAATAAAAAGACAACTGCTAAAGCAACCCAGATTAGCCCAGTCCAATCTGAACAGACGCCTCCATCAAGAACACTAATAGTGTCGGATGAAATGGACTATAACATCATTGATGATATGAAGAAGACTAGGGCTAATATCACTCTGTACGAATTGAGTAAACTGAAACACCAGCAGAAAATCATGATGAAAGAAATGCATGCTGTGCCTACTACATCTTTACCTACAGCTGCAGCTTCCCACAATTTGGGAAGACCTCCAATCAATACGATCAATAAGATTGATCCCAATGACATCGCCTTGATTGGAGGTAGATCGAGATCTCATACCCCTCCTTTTCTCCTCACATACGAAATCTTCAACAAAAACGTGCACAATTGCTTGGTCGATTCTGGTGCTTCAACAAATATCTTACCAAGGTCAATATGTGCCAAATTAAGTGTGCAACCTCAAAAGTCCGCGGTACGAATAGTTCAGCTTGATCGATCACAAGTCGAAGTGATTGGTGAACTAAATCAGGTGACTATAAGACTGTCGTCTAACCCAAAAGTGTGTCAGGTTATCGACATTCTGGTAGCTGATATCCCTGAGTTCTATGGCTTAATTCTCAGCAGGGATTGGTCAGAGAAACTTCACGGATATTTTTCAACTGACTGGTCACACATGTGGTTACCATACAATGGTAAACCGAACCAGATAAAGGTTGAACGAGAATTGCACCAAAAATACATAGTGACGGAGCTAGAAGGAGAAAATGAAGCCATCACGTACAATAGCAGCATTGTAGGCAATTACGCAACAGATTCTTTCTTAGGCAATTTCAGTGCTCATATTTCACCTTATTTAGAGAATTCAGTTTTATCCCAAGTTGAAAACTTCTCTCAAACTGATGACTCGAAATGTTTTAGTTTTTTAGATAATTCTGTAAATACTTCTTTATTTTGGAAATTATATTTTGATGGATCTAAATCCAACGAGGGAGCAGGAGCAGGATGCGTTCTGATCAACCCGGACGGGAACAAGATTATGCTCACATGCAGACTTGAGTTCGATTGCACGAACAACACAGCAGAGTATGAAGCCTTGGTTCAAGGCCTATACAAAGCAATCGGACTAAATGTTAAGTATCTTCAAGTCTTTGGAGATTCCGAGATCATCGTAAAAGAGGTACGTAACACCATACATTTCATGTCTAGTCATTTAAAGCATTATCAATCGTTAGTGCAAGATCTCACTTCGCATTTTATAGCATTTAACATCTCGTCAATTCCAAGAATTCAAAACGCAAACGCAGACCTGTTGGCTAACGTAGCCTCTAGACTTATCCCTTCTGAAGAGTTTAGTCCTGATAGGTTTTCCATAGAATTAATTTTTAAACCTTCCATTCCTGACAATATCACCAACTGGAGAGTGTTTAACGACGACCCAGACATCGTAAGCTTCCTCACCTCTGAAGGATCTTACACAAACCAGATAATCGACGAAGACTGTCACGATCACCAAATACAACAAAGTGGCACTGACAATGCTATACCCAAATCGGTGGTCAAATTAGAGGACTTATATGACTTGAAAAGTCGGTTCAAAAGGTCAGCTAACGCCAAACTTTACAGTTCAACGCTGAACTACGAATCAGTGAACTTGGGAACCGATGAGAAACCCCAAAACGTCAATCTAGGCCAAGGCCTAGCTCCTGAAGAAAAGTCAGCATACATCCGTCTTCTACGACAGTACAAAAACGTCTTTGCCTGGAACTACGATGAGCTGAAAACTTATAACACTTCTATCATTCAGCACACTATCCCTATGATTGACAACGAGAAGCCCGTCCAGCAGAAGCTCAGGAAAATGCACCCTAACCTAGAAAATCAAATAAAAACCGAGCTTAATAAGTTGTTGAGAGCTAAAATAATTTTCCCCGTTAGGCATTCCAAATGGGTATCTAATATGGTACCCGTTAGGAAGAAAAACGGAGACATTAGAATATGTATTGACTTCCGAAACCTCAACAAAGCCTGTCAGAAAGATAATTTTCCCCTTCCACCTATGGAGCAAATTCTACAGGCAGTAGCAGGCTCAGAATTGATGTCATTCCTGGATGGATTTTCAGGATACAATCAAGTACTGGTGCATCCCGACGATCAGTTAAAGACTATGTTCCAAACCAAGTGGGGCACTTATGCATATCGAAAGATGCCATTTGGTCTGATCAATGCCGGGGCTACCTTCCAGAGAGCCATGGACATTGCGTTTAAAGGATTAGTCAATAAGTCAGTAGTGATTTACCTGGATGATATAACAGTGTACTCCAGAAAACGAAACAACCATCTCAGAGATTTGAAGCAGATCTTTCAAAGATGCTTGAGGTATGGGATCTCGCTCAATCCAAAGAAGTCCTTCTTTGCATTAAGCGAAGGGAAATTGCTCGGGTTCATAGTGTCGAAATCTGGTATCCACATAGAACCTGACAGAATCAAAGAAATTTCCGAGATATCCATGCCCCATAACAAAAAGACCATGCAATCCTTCCTAGGACAGATCAATTTTGTGAAAAGATTTGTCCCGGATTTTTCACGTATTATTTCGCCCTTACAAAATATGATAAAAAAGAATTCAACTTTTAAATGGGGTCTAGACGAGCACGAAGCATTTAACTTAATCAAACAAGCCATCATCAACGCTCCATCCCTAGCAACCCCAAATTTTTCAGAACCATTCACCTTATACACGTTTGCCTCAGAAAATTCGTATGCTGCGATCTTGACCCAGGCAAACCAAGAAAAGGCAGAAGCCCCAATCGCATTCTTTAGCTCAAACTTACAAGGCGCTGAGCTGAAATATTCGGACGTAGAGAAACAGGCGTATGCCGTTTTCAAAGCGGTCAAATATTTCAGACCCTTCTTGCTAAAGGCTCATACAAAGGTCATAGTACCATTCCCAGCGGTAAGAAACCTCCTGATTCAGAAAGATGTGGGTGAAAAGAGAGCGAATTGGATCACCGCCTTGCAAGAATACGACCTGGAAATCAAGCCGGCACACATCGTAAGAGGCCAAGGCTTCTGCAAGATGTTAGCTGGAGCATCGCAAATCCCCGAAGAATCGCCTAAAGAGGTAAACGCGTATGAGGTAAGCCTAAACGACACAGCATCGTTATATTCCGACATTATTTATTTTCTTAAGAACGGATATGCTCCTTTACGACTGGATCATATCAAGAAAAGAGCTCTGAGATTAAAATCTAAACAATACCAGCTCGTAAATGATGTCATGTTTAAAAGAAACTATGATTCTGTGCTTCTTAGATGTCTTGAGAAAACTGAAGCCGAAAAGGTTTTGCAGGAACTTCACGATGGACCAGCAGGTGGACACTATGCTGGGGAAGCCACCACACACAAAATCTTATGTGCAGGATACTACTGGCCCACGCTGTTCAAAGACTCGTACAATCACGTAAGAAAATGCCAAATCTGCCAGACTGCTGCAGGAAAACAAAGAAAAGCGCCCATGCCACTACAACCGGTTAACATCGACCAACCATTCAGTCAATGGGGCTTGGACATAATAGGTGAGATCGTTCCTCACTCTTCTAAGCAGCATAAGTATATCCTTACGGCTACCGATTATTTTACCAAATGGGTAGAAGCAGTTCCTCTCAAGACAGTCCACTCTGAAAATATTATTGAATTTATAGACCAATTTATCATAACTAGGTTTGGATTGCCAACGGCCTTAATATTTGATAACGCTTCATATTTTTCTGGAAATACCATGACTGAGTTCGCACTCAAAAGAGGGTTCAAACTAAAGTATTCCGCCAACTACTATCCTCAAGGTAATGGGTTGGCTGAATCAACGAACAAGAACCTAATCAGGATCATCAAAAAGACAGTCGACCAAAACCAAAAGAATTGGCACAAAGCGCTGGTAAACGCCTTATGGGCAGACAGAATTACCAAAAAAGCCTCTATCGGAACTTCTCCCTTTAATTTGGTTTACGGGAGAGAAGCAGTTCTTCCTACTCACTTACTCATTCCCTCCTTGTCCTTAGTACAATACATTGACGAAGTACCTACTTCTCCCTTACAACTAAGGCAAATGGAAATAATCAAGTTAGAAGAACAACGAGAGCAGGCCAAGAAAACCCATGCTCACCACCAAGCGCTGATAAAATCCTCTTTTGATTCGAACATAATAACCAGAAAAAACTTTCAGATGGGTGATTTAGTTTTAAAGTGGGATAAGGCTCACGAAGAAAAGGGCAAACATACGAAATTCCAGAAGCTATGGCTTGGTCCTTTTCAAATCGTAGAAGTCTTAGGCCCATCGACTTTTGTGTTGCAGGACTTGACAGGCAGGAGAGATTCTCTGCCTGTAAACGGACAAATCCTCAAAGTATATTTCCCATAGAAGGTCATCCTTCTGTTTTTGTAGGATAATTTTAATTTTAATTTTTTCACATTAGTTTTCCATTTTTTCATAAATAAGGTTGGTTGTGAAGGATCATAAATAGTATTCATGAAGAAACATACCATTTCTCTATCAGATTTTGATTTCACTTGTATAAATAGCAAAACTTTTCGAAAAATCTGACTTTTATTATTGACAGGTAGAGTTAACTTTAGCCTGAATGTGATGTTAGTTCCAACTTTACAAAGAAATCTGGGATGAAAGTAACTTTTGGCAAAAAATTGTTTTATGCCAATGCAATGAAAAGTATCATCAATAGCAAAATAAGTATTCTCTGCAAAACTGCTGTTCTTAGACTCTATTATTGTCACCCAGAGCTTTCTTAAGGAAAAACAATGACTTCTTCCCTGCTAAGGAGAATCGCAGCATCCAGAGAAACAATCCAAGAAAACACTTTATCTTAAAGAATAAGAGGTCTCATCACGAGCTGGCTTATCATGATCACAGATATTATAACTTGCTGACTTTGCCACTACTGTCTATCAAAACAGGGCAACGACTCAAGATTGTTGCAATCGAAAGACAAGGGGTCTCATCACGAGCCAACTTGTTCAGCAAAAGTGTAAATCAAGTGGATGACTGTGTCATAATTTGGCCACCAAACCAAGACATTGTTCTTTAGAGAATAAAAAAATCAAAAAAGAAAGGAAAAAGTGTCAAAAGGATTTTTCTCTGGAATGTTGTAAATAACCTCAAGCAGGAAAAAGGATCATTGCTGGATAACATGGTAACCCTGTCGAGGCTATGGACGCTTGCGGGCAGTAGAGGCTCTACCTACGACAAAGGAGCATACTTTACAAAGCCAGTACGCAGAGAAGACCTTATTTTGTCTTTGAAAGGACTGAGTAATGACTAGGTATGAATGCAAGAAATAACCCAGAGGAAACAAACAATCAGAATGAAATAAGGAGTTGTGACGAAGCATCATAGACAGGATAAAAGGTAATACTCTATCTGTCCATAAAAAAATTTAGGCATAAGAAAACGTTTCTATTTTGGAAGTGAAAATGCAATAGAACAAGCAGAGATAACGGGTTCTTCACAGTGAATCGCCATTGTTGTGGTCACCAACAACCCCCCTTCCTTCACTTGACATTAGCAATAACGTCAAGCAAAGAGGGGACCCTCAACAAAAATCCCAAAAAATATTTTTCTAAAGTTTTTGTATTTCTCTCCCTAAGGCTTAAATCACATCGCAAAGAAAGGCCGAAGCATTGCTCGAGTGTGAAAGGCAAAACTGTGACGGAGCGATGTGAAGTTCATCGTGTCGCATACATCACACGCGCCCCTTTAAAAGAAGACCTTTGAGAAATGCCGATCGCCGATATGCGATATCGCAAATCGCAAGCGTCGCGCTATGCGGCGTAACCATTAAACAAAATTTGCGATATCAGCGATCTGCGATGGCAGCGATCTGCGATCTGCGATGGCAGCGATCTGCGATCTGCGACCTGAAAAGACTTATCACACGATAAACCCAGGATTAGGTGCGCGCCTTGAAGGAATTTAATGACCGCATGCTTGAGTATCTAGGAATGATTGCATTACATTTATCGAAGAGTCAAGTCATGATGGATGTCAGGGTTATGCATTTATTATAGATTAATACTTTCACGTCAAGTCTTTTCATTTCCCTTCTTTGCGTAGACTGCAAGACACGCAACTAATATAAGTTTATATGTAGGAAACATTTGAGGGAAAGAGGAAAGCGCCAATCAGATAGCAAAGAGAGAATGCCGCCGCAAACAGATGCCGCATGTAGCAGAACCGCTGGTTCCAGACTATCAGCCAACCGGCACTGATGAAATCAAACTATCGAGGACTTAGAGTCAAAGGCGCACAAAAGCAGCATGTTCAGAAAAGATCCTGAAGCTCAGACTTGGTAAAGCAGAGAAAGAAGCGCATGAGAAGGAAGACGCTTCAGGAAAACCTGGAACAAAGAACGGAAACAATTCCTAAAACAGGGAGATGTCCATACAGCACGACTCCTAACCCACTCAGTCATTCGCACTACTGGAAACCGAAAATGGCAACAGCAAAATCAGTTCGAGAAGAACCTCGGTTATGCTAAGTATACACGCGGCGAATACACCCAGCTAGAGAAAGGTTTTCGAAAATATCTTCTGGTCTGCCGGGAGGAAGTGCCAGCTCCTGTTATTTCCACTTTTATCTCCCGAGCGAAAGAAGAAAGCGGCCAGCCGACTCTTCCCAGGAAAACGTTGCACTGTTGACAGCACTAAAGAGATATACAGAAACGGTCAGAAATTAGATTTTAAGTTTAGAAATAAAGTTGCTTTTAGTAAAAGGGCGGTCATTTGAAGCCGATTCCCTAATTTCATGTAATTAAGATTGATTAGTTAGTAGTATTTAACCCTTCTCGTTGCATTGGAGAAGGGTCCGTAATTTTGTCAAAAAACTTGTCCTCAGAACATGCACTTTTGCACCCTCGGAGGGGGTTTTTGATGAATGGACGGATCGAGATTTATTTATGTTTGCATTTTAATACCTGCTACTGATGTTGCACTTCTGTACTCTTAGTAGGCATTAGAAGCAAGTAGAGATAGATCATTATTGCTTAGAGTTTGTAGGTTTAAATCAGTCATAAATGGTACTTTTATCTCTTGACTAGTTTCTACTTGCATCCTTTAAGTAATATACAGTTGATGTTATTTATATGTTAACGTATGAATGAGTGGACTACCATTTGGCACTTTTGTACGGTGGAGTCGTTGATTTATGCTTGATACATAAATAGCTTATTATGCAATATGCTGTTCACAATCGTCTTGCTTAACTTTTTATGCAAGAAGGTTCATCTTTATTGATTTATATTTTCGTAATAGCTGAATAATCTTCATTACCAGTTATTCTGAGAAATCTTTCTAGATTGCATAATGGAAAAATTCTGCCTCGGGTTAGTGTAGATTAGAAGTATTGTCTTTATTAGATTAAAGTAATATAGAACCATTTCAGAATTCAGAACTAGATTAGTTAAAGAATAGTTAGAGATTTCCTATTTTCATTCCCCACACACATACATCATTATTTCTACACACACACCCCTTAGAACGGGAAGCTGGTCCCGTCATCCCCAGAGGACCCGCTATACCAAACGGATACGGAGCCGCCAACCAGGTTCCCAACCCGGTGGGTATCCCCCTTGTTGTCGACCCGATTTCAGGGCCCCCAACAAAACCAAAGATAAAGAAATCAAAGATTTAGAGTTGGCTCGAAAAAATCTTGATTATGAAGTCACAAATTTAGTTTATAATTTGAATGCAAAGAGGAAGAAGAAAAGAAGATTCAATCATTTCAAAGAAAATGAAGTATGAAAGATGGTCAGTTAAAGGAATTAAAAGAACAACTTTCCAAATAGATTCCAAAATTTGAAGAAAAAGAAAAGAAATATCTGAGTAGACTAGAAGAATATAAGACCACCATTGACAAAGCCCTCCAGTAGGATGCAATAGTAAATTTGGATCTGGACAAAGTAAATTTATTTGAGATTAAAATTATTGAACTTGAGGGAAAAATAGAAAATGAACAACAAGAGAGAAATCAACTAGAGAAAAGTGGAACAATGAGATAAAGGACCAAGATTAAGTTATTGAAGGTGCACAATAAGTGTTTTTTCGTAGGAAATATATGGGCATATCCACTTGAAAGGATCACATCCCATCGACTTATTAACAAAGCCTAACCCCAAGGGTGTCAAGGAGAATTGACCCTGTGACCTCCCATTAACGAGGTGCTTTAGCAATGGGAACTTGATCAAATGAGCTTTAAACCCTTGAGGCTATTAGTGTTAGAAGCAATAGACAGAGAAATACGACATATATATATATATATATATATATATATATATATATATATATATAACACCACATTGGGAAGGGACACTCTTATTGAGGATAAAGACTATTTTTGGGAGATGATAAATGAAAAAATCCTCATGATAAGACCTTATGTGAATCTCCTCCTTTATTTTGAGATAGTGGTCATGGAAAATGACAATATTGAAATAAGGAACATAAATCCTTTAGTGGAGGAAATATTAAAGGACGTGGATCAGGTAATAAATTGTCTAAATACACTAGATGAGAAAATATTAAGCTCCTTTAGCTACCTAGCAGAGATGACTGTATATGATCAGTCTTATTAGTCAAAGAGAAGTAGAAATCTATAAAAGAAATGAATAATGAGATCACTAGAGCCAGGAATATCATTGTTGAGTTTAAGGAAGAGTGGGGTTATATACAAACGTTCAAAATCCCACCCTTCTAGGAAAATTCTACTTGGTTGGTAGCAGAAGAAAAATTTCAAGATGCTCTTAAAAAGGCTCAAAAATGCCATGGATGTCTTCCTACTATTGATGGAAAATTTTTGGACAGTTATTGGTAAATTCTCTCTTCAGATATTTTAATGTATTGGCCCTTTTGGACAAGATGATTCAACAATTTCCCTCTTCCCCTTATGAGCTCTTATCTCAACTTAGTATGACCTATTTGAGATTTAAGAAATTACAATGGGTATCTTCAGCTAAATGGGACAAATTTCTAAAGTTAAAAATTAACCTCACTCAAAAGACTATCCTTGCTTCCACTACATAAGGTATTGAGGAAGTTCCACCTTTGTAATCCATGATTGAAGAAATTGAAGAATTAGATGATGAAGGGGAAAATGAAATAGATTTTATGAATCTAAAGAATAAGAGTTTCCAAATTCCTCAAGTCCCAATTGTTGATGTCATGTCAAAGGGAAAGACCAACGTTTTCAAACAATATTCGAAAACAAATTTTTTTGCAAGAAGTTTTTATTTTTTAATTATGCAATGTAATTTTATAGTTAAAAGATTGTTATTTAGAGAGTTATTGAATTTTCTTGTTTAAAAGGACCTCAAATTCATTTTTAGGGGGTAGGGATTTTTGGAGAGATGAAGCTTATGTTTGAATGGTTTCAATGCACATGTTGTGTTAACTGGATCATGATGAGTTTTTGAATTTATCATATGCAATTTGATATATAGTGTTTTTGTCTTATTCATTTTTTGCTAATTTTATTTCATCATATTCTAGTTTATGTTAATGATTTATGTGATTGACACGATCAATTGATAAAACATTGAAATATTACTTGATTTGTTTTCTTTTAGATATACATTATCTGAAGTATTCAGGTCAAGATATTTAATTGATTTGTTGTAGGTTGAACATACCAATACACGATGTTGGATGTTTTTTTCACTCTTTTCATGAGAAATGTAATTATACATCAATAATATGTGTTTTGTTGTTTTATTTGTCTTATGCTTATCTTCTTTCTCCATATTGTAATGTATGTCATTCATCAGTTTATGTGCACATTGTTTATCATTGCATCCTTAAAGTTTACATTTGATTCATCAATCATATGTTTTATATAATTTTCTTTCAATATAAAGCTTAACCACTTATTGTTTTCGACACTTATTTATAATCTAACCATATCTAGAACTTATCATAGAATATATGCATATATAAGTTCACAAGGAATACCCCCTGAGGTTAAGGAAGGCCATTCCTTCAACTTGATGTAGGAGAATATTTTTTATCCTCATTTAATGTCTTTTAGAGTGTTTGTGTTGTTGAGACAATTTTAAGACAACAACTACTAAAATATTCCATGGAGGTTAAATCCTTATCATCCACCTTATTGGGCACCTAATCCGCTAAGCGTTTTGGGTGTGGAATATGAAGAGTCATTAGAGTCCAAGAGACTACTTGGTATATGAAAACCAAGGATCAAACACATGGTATAAATGTATGTCATTGTGAATAGTAAATGCCTTCAAAATTTGATCTTTCATATCTTGTCTATTATTTTGTGTTGTTTAACATGGTATCAGAGCAGGTGTACTCTTTCCTTGCTCAAATTTGAGCCATTGGTTTTTGTGGCCCTTATATGTATAGGTTTTAACCTTGTGTAAAAATTACTTGCATACGAATTCTAAAAGAAAAAAATAAATAATGGTGAGAGCATAAAATATAAAACAAATATACACAAATATTTTCTCCTAGATCCCAAAATCGGGACTACTAGATTGATTTTTCATTATATTCCTTTCAATGTTATAATACATATATATACATGTGGAAGCATCCATAAACCCCAATCCATTAACCCTGGATTAGAATATAACTACGGTTCCCTTGACCGGATCTACAAGATACCATGGGTTGAAAACCACCATGCGCAAAACCATGTGCAAACCCATGCACAAAACCCATTTGCCATGGAAACAATATAACATACACCCAACATTCTCCCACTTGTTGTTTTATTTTCCACACAGGGGGTCAAGGAGAGGTTAGTCATTGGTCCAGCCTTGTAACACTCATTTTTTCTCTACGGCAAGAAAACTTCTCAGTACTCACAAACTTCATCAATGAATCTACAATATTCTTCAAAGTGTCCACCTTTACTAGCAACACCTTTTGTCCTCAACCATATCCCTCACAAAGTGATACTAAACATTAATGTAATTTGTCTTTGAATGATAATTAGGGTTCTTTTCCAAGAAAATTGCATTTTGGTTGTCACAGTCTATCCTTATAGCTTGTTGTACTAATCCCATATTTGAACACAATATCTACAACCAAACTGCTTCCTTTCTTTCATGGGTGGCTTCCATGTATTCTACCTCTATAGTCGAAAGTGCCACTATAGACTGTCTCTTACTCATCCAATTGACTGAACCTCCAAATACGTTAAACATATACCCACTTGTAGATATTCTATGATCCAGATCTCTAGCCGAATCTGCATCAACAAAGCCATTGATGCCCAAAACTCTGTCCAATCTTGGTCTTCCTTGGTAGCATAGATCATAACCACTAGTGCCATGCAAAAACCTAAAAATCCACTTCACTATTGTATAATGCTCCTTCCCTGGTTTTGACATAAACCTACTCATTACTCCCACTGCATGTGTAATGTCTGGTCTAGTATAGACCATTGCATAAATCAGGCTACCGACTGCACTTGTGTATGGAACACAAGACATGCCCTCTTCTTCTTCTTGTGTCTTGGGACACTGTTCAACAAATAAATTTACACTTACAAGAATAAGAACCTGTCAGCCTAATTTATGGAGTTGAATTAGAGCATCTATTTTACTTACCAGTCTAGGTTGGTAAACTTAGAAGAAAACCAAAGTATATGGAATCTTAGATTAAACTAGTGTAGGAATTAGTTGTTTATATGAACATAATGGAATTGCATATTACAAATATAAAATTTACTGAAAAGAAAGCATTGAAATTTTAATCTAGAAGCAAGAGTGCAATAAGTATTTGTGAAGAATAGCCAATGAGAAAGAGGCTCTAACTTAGAGGTCCTAGTTGTCCTTCCTCATTATCCCTATTCCAACAAAATCAATTCCACCATAAAGCATAACATAACCAAATCAAGAACGCAGTAAAGATTAAATGCATAAACACAATTTCCAGTGCAGTTCTTAATATAGAAGGAAGAGGATCTAACTTAAATGATTTGGTTGACCTTCCCTACTTAAACCAATTACTAAAAATAAATAATTCCAAAAGCATAAATGATAACTAATTCAAGAAAGTAGTAAAGATTAAATGCACAATTTCCATTTTAGGTCTTAATCTAGAAGGAATAGAATTTAACTTAGATGCCTTGGTTAACCTTCCCTACTTAAACCAATTACTGAAAGGAAATCATTCAAAAACATAAATGAAAATGGCATATAATGAATCTATTCAGAAAATATTCACAAGAAATTATAAAGAAAACAAAAATCTAAAATATTCACAATTATACACAAAATTACACTGTAATGTACTTAGCTCAGGATGGGGGCCCTCCACCCTTGCTTGGTACACTTGAAACTATCAGCTATAGTAGATCATCGATCACATCCTAGAACAAGAACAACAAGAAAATAGAAAAGTTCTTCAAATTATATTCAGAAATAGAGAAGTCTCAATAGTCATAATACATGTTCATAGTCGCTAAATAGTTATGCTTAAATGAGCCAAAAGTATAACAAACTCAACTAAAATAGTTGTAACAACCTATAAGAGTTGTAATCCAACTAATAAAGTAGAACTCATCCATTTTTTTGCACAAAATATGGTAAGATTCCACAAAACCACAAAATTGCCCCTTAAATCAGGGGATTTTCTGGGTGACTAGTCAAGTTTGACTAGCTTTGACTGAGCTTGTTATGACTTATTTGGGCCGTGCCGATAGGATTATGTTCATGCTTGGTTCCCATATTTCTCTAATATATCTTCAGTTTCCATCCAAGTGTCTTGCACATGCGACTTCAATGGAGTCATTACGAGAAATCCTCTTCTAGTAAAAAATAAATTTTAATGCCCAATTTTTACTAAAAAATTCTAAAATTAAAAGACATAACTATTTTATGTTAATGTCAAAAAAGAGGCAAAAATATGACAAATATGACCATGGTATGATGGTAAGAGATGATAGATATATGGATTATGCATGGTGAAAAGGGCTCAAAATTGAGGGCCAACATCTCCCCCTTGCTGATTCTCAAGCATGTCCTCATGCTCGTCTTTTTCTCTTTGATCTTCTTCCTCTACATGCTAAATTCCCTATTGTTTTGCCTGTGGATCTGCCTCCTGATGTGGAAGCCTTTTCTTTTGCTTCTTGAAGAAATATAATAAACCTCTCCATTTCTTCCTCTGTCAATTCAATTGGAGTTTCCCTTTATTTGCCTACTCAAAGGATCTTGAATTTGAGCACATCTAAGGATTAATTGAACTCTTTGCCATGTGAATCATGTCCATTACCATACTTTTGGAGATGTGTCTCAAAGCTTTCTCCGATGTTGAAAAAGGGTATTAATTTCCTTTATCTGAACCCTATTAGTGTCCTTATGCAACCCATACCTTTGTATTTCCATTTCTCAATGCCTAATAACCAAAACCACTCTTCCTGCCCAATTCATGATATTGATAGGACATGAATCCAAAATATTTTCAAAGTAATGGTCATTCAATTCTAGCAATGCGAGTGAAGTTGAAGGAATTTGCACACAAAGTTACAACAAACATTGTACAAGTAGCTATTACAGATCCATTTGGGCACATCAATTCCCAACATCCCGATCAGTGTTTTAGGGATCATCAAACCCTAATTTCAGTTGCTTCATGCCCTAAACAAGTCACCCCTTTGAATGCCTCCTTCCCAGATAGTTTCATGACTTGAGGACATTCAAAAATAGCCTCTAGAGGGACCAGTGTAGGTAAACCCTTGTAAAGGTGCACTGCAGAGTACCTGAGTCCACTTCCAGGGTGCTCTGCAGAACACTTAGGCTTCCTTTCACCTGCGCTGGGTGAGAATGAGCAAAATTCACATAGGGTTTGGGGAATATTCTTATCTTTTGGAGTCATCTACAGGGTTCCCTCACTTATCAACTCCTATGAGCTTGAAAATGGATGAGGAATGAGTTAAGGTGCATCATATCCTCTCATCCCTTCCTCCATGGAACTAATTCTAAGTATGGAAGGCCATTCAATGCCACCATTTATGACAAAACCTCCTTCATCTTCCTATAAATTGACCACTCATCTAAGTGATCAGGGACTGGATTATGTTGAATTGTAAGGAGATAATGTTGCTATGAGATTTGGCTTTAAAGAAAGTATTGTAATGCTACAAGTTTTTCATGCTTTTGATGTGATGTGGATGGGATCCAAGCTGGAGGAATGACCTTGAATCAGACACCAATGGTTGTAATTCCTTCTTCTATCTAATAAAGTGTTTGACCCTTTTCCCCATATGTTTGTATTGTTTCATAATGCTTATATGTGTAAATTGTATCTAATTCCTTTCACTTATATTCAATAGTTCATGTGCTTTGATCGATTATTGTTTTCTGTTGTATTTACAGGGTACTTCTCAAGTGTATTAAGTACAGAAAGGAGCGACAGGATCAATACAAGGGAGACGAGAGGAAAGTGGAACTACAAGTAGGTCTTCTTATCTTCTCATCTTATCTATTTCTTATAGGAAAAGTCTAAAACACTTTAAACTGTTGTTCTAGATACAAATACTTATCTAGGGAATTAGTATTTATCCATAGATACCAAATTCTCCAAAACAAATTGGCGACTCCACTGGGGAAGATCCTCTTTACTAGTAGCTTATCCACCTCCTAAGACATCCTTGTAGACCTTATTTGTGTCCATAGATTGTAATTTAGCTCTTTATATTGAAAGATGGGTCAAAACTATGTCAAATTGCCTCTTGAAATGTCTTACTATCACCAGCGCAGGCTTGTGAGGGACACAGTGCACTGCAGAGCACCCCTAGCTTAGGGACAATGCTCTGAAGCACATTGTCTCCCACTCTGGGTTGTGATGATCCTCCTAAGATCAGTTTCCCACCTTTGGAATGTGTCTTTGCCAACTTTTATCGATTTGTTTGCTTGTTGATTGATCAATGAATGTCATGTCTTAGAGAAAAAGTTTCAATTTCCTTGTCTAGCCCTACTTTGACTTGATTGATTAATGTTTCTTAAATGTTTTCTTTGTCATTATCAATCCATAGTCAAAGTTATATTATAGTCAATTAATCTTTGTTTGAAAGAAAGTGTAGTAAAAGTCTTCTTTTCCTTCGAAACAGAACTGTCGTAAAGTCTTCGTTCTTGTTGAAGGTTGATTGATTGTATGTGCATTAGTTTCCTTTTTTGTTCATCATAACATTAAGGGAATCAAAAAGAAAAACTTGCATCATTCATGTGTAGTTTGTGAATGCTTGAAAGGAATAGCTAGGGAAATTGCATTAGATGTGCTCTTTGCTCTTTGATCGAAAGAAATCTGATTGCTCTGTCCCTAAGTAGCTAGGATTTTCATTATTAAATTGAATGGAAAGAATGCTTATCATGATAGTTGTGTTCCTAGGAATTTCAAAATACATCACGTAGTGAACTTGACAGGAAAATTCCTAAGTAAGATCAACCTAAAATTAACATCAATTTACCTAATGGAGCATTGTCATTAACGAAAACATTCAGTGGTTCTAGGCTAGAGACGTGTTTCGACATCGTAAAATAAAGTAGTTGTTGCTAACTTGTCTGCAATACATCCCAAGTTTGATA
Source organism: Pinus tabuliformis (assembly GCA_031772625.1). Taxonomy (NCBI): domain Eukaryota; kingdom Viridiplantae; phylum Streptophyta; class Pinopsida; order Pinales; family Pinaceae; genus Pinus; species Pinus tabuliformis. The sequence continues at coordinate 496,763,667 of CM062805.1, read as the reverse complement.
CCTCATTCCATGTACATGAGTATATTGTAGCTCATCCATGTACCTTCGGGTATATAAGGCGGTGTTACAGTACGTAAAGTATATGGGAATGCTCTAACTGTGCAGTTTTGCATTAGACAATGCTTATATGGATTGGGCCTCCACGTACTTTCGGGTATACACAGGAGGAAAAAACTAGGTTGCTATCCATCCTTAGGTAACCGAGTTGGCCACCTTGTACACTATGATACACCAAACACAACATTTGGGGAGATTGCCTGCCCGTACTTCTCAGTTCGTTGGGAGGTATTCTGCAGTTCACAGTTGCTTGGTAAACCTTTTGCCTAGATTATCCTTATTTTGTTTTGTTATGTTACTTTGATTAAAATAAAATTAATTGACCATGCATAACATCCTCTACACTCACTCCTTATTTGATCTTAGGTTGAAACATATGGTGACAAATCAAAAGTTCACCAATCAAGGAATTCCTTTTGATGGGAATCTTAGTCCTTTTCCTCCTTTCGAAAATATTGGTGCTCCATATATGGCTACATTGTCCCTTCCAGGATTTACCATTGGCTTGCCAGTATGGTTGTTTTCAACCTCCTTGGTTCGAAATGTCATGATTTCTCCACAATCGATTACTGCTCCAACAGGACAAAATCAACCTCCAGTTGATCCTAAAGTTGACCCTTTGCCTTCTTCCTTGGTTGTTTCTTCCTCCCCTTCTTCCTCTTCGCCTAGTGAAAGTATTGGTACTAGTAACTAGGCGTCTAAGAAGAAGAAGAAAGGGAAGAAGAAGAAGAAGAAGCAAATTCAGCAGAGGGGCAGCCAAGCAACCATTGATTTGAATGCAACATATAATAAGAAACCATTCGTAAAGCCTCACAAAGTTTGATATCCATCCAAATTTTGTACGGGAGACCATCTTCTTCGAAATTGTCCTGGTATTCCTCAGATCTTTGAAGAATGGTCTTCTCGTTCACATCATCCCGTGTCATCAATTTCTCGAGATCATGTTGGTGACACACCATCAACTAGTGGTAGTAAAGTTAATGGAAAGAAGGGTAAAGTTAAGTTTCCCTATAGGTTATGTGAATGGAATCACCCCATTCACCTTTGTCCCTATCTGGATGAAGCCAAAAAAGTGTTGGATAACCGTCCTGCTTCACTGCAACAACTTCCATCTGGTTATAGGAGACACTCCCTTAATCCTTCACTAGTTGATGAATTGACTGACTCAAATCAAACATCAATCAAACCCACTCCCTCTAAAAGTGAATCCTATGAGTCTATAGCCGACCCAAATCAACAGGTCAAGGAAACAATTGACCCAATTTCACCTTCAGTTAATCATACCTTTCTCGAAGAGAGTGAATATGATACCACTCAGGTTCTTTTCGTCTCTTCATATTCTAATGAGCTTGGGGGTAGTCCTCTTGTTCCATCAAGACAAGAGGAAAATCCTCTCGCTCTCGTAACTCAAGGGGTTAGTTCTCCCATTTCTACGGTACCCCCTCCAAGTAGTCTGGTCACTTCCTTTGATTGGAATCGACTAGCAGGATGTCGTCTTCCTTTTTATGTGCCTTTCCAGATCATAGTACACGTTTGTAATATGATTGTATGTGGAACTATTATAGATGAAGGTGCATCTGTGAGTATCCTTTCCTCTACTGCTTGGCAAGCACTCGGTTCGTTGCCACTTTTGCCTATCACTCAAAATCTATTGGCTTTTAACAGAGGAACCAGTCAACCATTAGGGATCCTTCCTCAGTTGCCTATTACTTTGGGAGGAAAAATTGTTTATTTGAATGTGATGGTAGTCCCAGGCCCTTTAGATTACAATTTACTTCTTGGGCATGATTATGTTTATGAAATGGGAGCTATTGTTTCAACACTCTTTCGAGTGATTTTTTTCTCGCATGAAGGCAGAATTGTCACCATTGACCAGCTTTCATTTCCCAGTCCAAATATGGCTTCCAGTCAACCATCTTTCCTAAATGGTCCTTTCGTAGCAATGGTATCATCCCCGCCACAGGTTAATTATGTGGCAACCCGTTCCATGCCTACATCAACTGACAATCAATTTAGTGATGTTATACATTATGTACTGGGGGCATTGGAACAAGATCTCTCTAATGAATTCCTTGCTACAGATCCCTTCCAGGGCATTATTCTCCCATCAAATGAGAACATCTTGGAAGTCATGACCTCTTATGAGTCGTGATCGATGAAAATGAGGATAGTTCTTTTATTGTTTCAACCTCATTAAAAAATGAAACAAATCCCATGAGGATAGTTCTTTTACTGTGTCAACCTCATTAAGAAATGAAACAGGCCCATGAGGATAGTTACTTGTCTTGTGTCAACCTCGTTAAAAAATGAAACCAAGGATATGAGGATAGTTCCTTGTCTTGTGTCAACCTCATTAAAGAATGAAACCAAGGATATGAGGATAGTTCCTTGTCTTGTGTCAACCTTGTTATAAAATCAAACCAAGGATATGAGGATAGTTCCTTGTCTTGTGTCAACCTTGTTAAAAAATGAAACAAGGAGTATGAGAATAGTTCCTTGTTTTGTGTCAATCTCGTTAAAAAATGAAACAAGGAATATGAGCAGAGTTCCTTGTCTTGTGTCAAGCTCATTAAAAAATGAATAAAGGTCCCCTGGAGAAAAGTTCCAAGTCGAGTCTTTGATTAGATCTCGTAAAATCCCGGTCGAGTCTTTCACTTGATCTCGTAAAAGAACCTTCATTCCATCCACCTGATAGCCACAAGTAGTCTACTTAAGTGAATGTAATGAAGCTTGGGGGGCATGCACCTAGTGGTAAAGTTAAGTTTCCCTGTAGGTTATGTGAAGGGAATCACCCCATTCACCTTTGTCCCTATCTGGACGAAGCCAAAAAGGTGTTGGATAACCGTCTTGTTTCATCGCAACGACTTCCATCTGGTTACAGGAGACAACCAATCTCAAGCAAAGTTCTTCGTTTTAATCGTGTGTAAAAGTAAAATTGAATCCAAGCATAGTTTTTCGTTTCAAACTTATGTAAAAATGAAACTGAATCCACGCATAGTTTTTCGTTTCAAGCTTGTGTAAACATGACACTGAATCGAAGCAAAGTTCCCTATGGTTTAAGCTTGTCTAAAAATTAACCCATTTCCATTTTAACCCTCGTGATTGCCATTCTATCAGCCTCTTCCGCTAGATGAGACTTGGTTTTTTCTCCTTTCATCATCACTATCTGCTTGGCCAATCATACAATTTCACTTGGTTGTTTTAACCTTTTTGAGGAACAGCTGCAATGAGTGGTCTTATTAGCAAGCATCTTCACTTAAATCAACATGTTTTGAGAAGTTCCAACATCACCGGGACCAATTGCTATCCTAGACACCACTTGTTCCTCAAAGTGGAGTCTTCTTTAAGCTCTTTTCAGACTCTCAAAATATGAAAAGATTACCGAGCACTTGTCCTTTTTAGCTTGTTAACATATTTGAAATGACATCTACCCAATATAAGTTTAACCCTTTTTTAGACTGAGATAGATTACTTACGAAAAAGGAATACGTTGACCGAACATGGTCAATACGTTCTCTCTCATATTGTTTTATGATTTTTCGGGCTTGAGAGACAAATCAATGAAAAAGAACTTGTGGAGTTTTCTTTTGTCCCTTTTTTCAAAATCTCTTAACATGAAAATGACTGTGTTATCTTTGTCATTAAACTTGTTAAAACATCAAATAGCGACAAACTTGTCCATATAGACAAGATCGAGTTTCACCTTCGCTAGACTCATTAAGACATGAAATAGTGATGGATTCACCCGAAGGGTGGAATTATACAACAAGCATATGTTATCCTCCTCAAGCTTGATAAAAATAAAGAGGTACTAGTTAACAATTACTGGGGAAAATGGGAAAAAGGTGAAAACCACTTTATGGTAGCAAGTCACTCTTGAACATGACACTTTCATCACTGTGACTATCTGGAACGAGTTATTAGCTTAATGGTTATCACACCATTGGTCTATCATACCATCCATCACTTTGTTTTGATTCAATGCTACCAATTCATTTCAGTGTCACCGACATGTTCAAGAGAAGTCATTCAGTTAAAATCAATCCTTTGCTATACCATAAACCTTCATTTTTATGACCGCCATTCCTAAACCTTGTGTCGTCAGTCAAATTCCATCTCTAAAAATCACTACACTTGTTTCGTGTCGTTGATGTGGGATACATCAAGGCGCTCTTGCGACAAGTCACTTCTTGTCTATATGAGCACATTATCCAAGAAGTTGACTTAGAAACACCCTTCCAGTACGTTAAGTCTTGCATGCATCAATGGTAGGTTTCTTGCTTCTGGTGATAGGAATACATCAATGGCATTTGATTGAAAGACTTTGTATGGTGTTCAACATCAAATCATCCATTCACATGATGCAGAATGTGCTGCAGTACCTTGAGGATCATTATCATTATCGACAATTTCTCTTGCATTTGTTAATAACTTACAACATTGGTTGGTAATCAGATGGTGTCTTCACATGTTCGACTTCAGATTACATATTCACATGGTTAGACTCATACTTGAGAAAATGATTGAATGAGATAGAAGACACCAGATCTATTTTCATCCATCTGAGCTGCAATTTCAGGAGTACTAAATCATATGTTCAATGGCTTTACATGGATGGTCATTCTGATCATGGGTCTATATCCGTAAATGACTATTTATGTACATGTAATGAAAGTTTTTAACCTGAGCATGCATATGCCTTCCCTAAAAAATTCATGTAAAATCAAATACCATGATATATGTATTGTAATTGATGCAGGTCACCTTCCACTTCGATACCTCCTGATCACATCGTAAAGCATTTCATTCAACATTGGAAATTTTCCGACTTCATGCTTTAGGGGGCAGTTGTTACAGATCCATTTGGGCACATCAATTCCCAACATCTAGATCAGTGTTTTAGGGCTCATAAAACCCTAATTTCAGTTGCTTCATGCCCTAAACAAGTCAACCCTTTCAATGCCTCCTTCCCAGATAGTTTCATGACTTGAAGACATCCAGAAACAGCCTCTAGAGGGACCAGTGCAGGTAAGCCCTTGTAAAGGTGTGCTGCAGAGCAGTTGAGTCCACTTCCAGGGTGCTCTACAGAGAACTTAGGCTTCCTTTCACCTGCGCTGGGCGAGAATGAGTGAAATTCACATAGGGTTTGGGGAATATTCTTATCTTTTGGAGTCATCTAGAAGGTTCCCTCACTTATCAACTCCCATGAGCTCGAAAATGGATGAGGAATGAGTTAAGGTGCATCCTATCCTCTCATCCCTTCCTCCATCGAACTAATTCTAAGTATGGAAGGCTATTCAATGCCACCATTTATGAAGAAACCTCCTTCATCTTCCTATAAATTGACCAATCATCTAAGTGACCAGGGGTTGGATTATGTTGAATTGTAAGGAGATAATGCTGCTATGATATTTTGCTTTAAAGCAAGTATTGTAATGCTACAATTTTTTCATGCTTTTGATGTGATGTGGATGGGATCCAAGCTAGAGGAATGGCTTTGAATCTGACACCAATGGTTGTAATTCCTTTTTCTATCTAATAAAGTGTTCGAACCTTTTTCCCAAATGTTTGTATTGTTTCATAATGCTTATATGTGTGAATTGTATCTGATTCCTTTCACTTATATTCACTAGATCGTGTGCTTTGATCGATTTTTGTTTTCTGTTGTGTTTACAGGGTACTTCTCAAGCATATTAAGTACGAGAAGGAGCGACTTGATCGATACAAGGGAGACGAGAGGAAAGCGGAACTACAAGTAGGTCTTCTTAGCTTCTCATCTTATCTATTGCTTATAGGAAAAGTCTAAAACACTTTAAATTGGTTCTAGATACATCTACTTATCTAGGGAATTAATATTTATCTGTAGATACCAAACTCTCAAAAACAGTAGCAACAAACTTTTTTTAACCATTTTATCATAAACTACAAATTGGGTTTCTTTGAAATTTTGCAAAAAAATTTCTACGACTACATTGCTTCTCTGTACCATGTCAAATATACTTCTACAATGAATAATCTCATGGAAAAATAATGACTATGTGAAGAGGAGATGTTTGCTTGAAATCTATGTCTAAATAACAAATAAATTGTATTTTGTGGTGTGAATATCAAAGAAGAAGAAATATGTTTTCTTGTAGATGATCATTTAAAGAAAAACATTTTCTTAAAATAACACATATGTGTTTCTTACCAAGATTTTGCAATTGATTCCCTTCTGTATACCCAAAAAAAATATGAACTGGAATATTGATTTGGACCACTGTTGTATACCCACAAAAACAAGGAGAGATACTGAACTGAAATGTCGAATTTCTCGACTGATATGCCTATTTTGATAACTGTTGTATACCCATAAGAATAAGACTCTGCATTTTAACTCCTTAGAAATTGACTTTTGGAAAAAATTGCATGCAATCTACTGTCTTCTGGCAATCATGGATTTCATTTTCTTATTAAACCCTTATCTGGCAATTACAACTCAGTTTTTGAAATGCCACTCATAGTTTCTAAAACCATCATGCACTCAAGATCTGTTTTAACACCATCATGCACTTGAGCTCAATTTTGGGGTCTAGGCTATCAACCATGCAACTGGAGTATAAGATTTCAATTCTACATTTCCAACCATGCAACTCGAGCTCGGATTTGGGGTCTACACTGCCAACCAATTTAAACCCAACTAACTAACCTGTTATCTTACTCCTAACACAACTCAAACTCTAAGAAACTCAATGCAATTCATGGGATTTGCAATTTGAAAACTTCAACATACTGTTACAGAGTTCTATTCAACGAAAGCTCAACACAATTCATAGAATTCTTTGAGATCTCCTCAACACTGTAGTCTTTGTACACCCTAGAAATTTACATGGCTAACTCCTTTAATCGATTTCTTCTTTGACTAGTTATAAAATCAATTTTGATTCTCTGAGTTTACGTTTCTTACCTTGCCTCTTAGTCATAGCTCTGAGCCTGCTTCTTCACTTCTGAGCCTTTGTTTCTTGTTCCTGAGCCTTAGCATTGGGTGTTTGAATGACATTGTGTGTTTGAACTGAGCATTGACCTTAGTGTTGAAATGAGTTGTGTTTATTTTGTTTCCTCTAGGTGCATTTTTCAAAAGTTTTTGGTGAGCAATTTCATCCTCTAAAAAGTGAAACCTTACACTACTTCAGTTCCTTTTTTATTTTCTACATGAACGCACTGAATCATCTCTGCATGTTGCTCTGTGTTCCTTTAACTTTTGTGTCTTCTCTTCATAGGTTGCTGAAACAATTTACTGTGGCAACCTAACACCTGTCTCCTTTTTTTTGTTATTTTGTATGACAGCTTCATCGATTTCAAAAATCAAATTCTCTATGAGCTATGCTATGGTTTGTTTGTGCCATATGTTTTTCAAAGGTATTTTTGTATGTTTGAATTATATGTTCCCTTTATGCCTTTTCAAAGGTTTATATTTTTTTATATGCACCACCATTTCATATTTCACCATTGCATATATTTCACCATTGCTTTCTATGGAATTTTAATTTCATTCATGCACCTTGCATTGCATTTCATTTAGTAATAACTTTGATTTTTTAAAAGCCTTTTTTATCACAATCGATTTCTCCTCTTTGTCCTTTAGGGTGAATGTTTTCCCTTTCTATGAAGCATTTCTAAACATTATTACTCTTTAAGGTAGCTTTTTGAAATGACCATTTCAAGGTCATTTCAAGTCTTTGAATAGAGTAAAAATACATCATTGAACCATACATCATTCACTTCTATTCTTCCTTTATGTTACAAATCCATTTGGACACATCAATCCCATCATCCAGATCAATGTTTTAGGGCTCATCAAACCCTAATTTCAGTTGCTTCATGCCCTAAACAAGTCACCCCTTTGAATGCCTCCTTCCCAGATAGTTTTATGACTTGAAGACATCTAGAAAATACTTCTAGAGGGACCAGCGTAGGTAAGCCCTTGTGAAGGTGCGTTGTAGAGCAGTTGAGTCGACTTCCAGGGTGCTTTGTAGAGCACTTAGGCTTCCTTTCACCTGCACTGGGCGAGAATGAGCAAAATTCACATAGGGTTTGGGGAATATTATTATCTTTTGGAGTCATCTAGAAGGTTCCCTCACTTATCAACTCCTATGAGCTCGAAAATGGATAAGGAATGAGTTAAGGTGCATCCTATCCTCTCATCCCTTCCTCCATGGAACTAATTATAAGTATGGAAGGCCATTCAATGCCACCATTTATGACAAAACCTCCTTCATCTTCCTAAAAATTGACCACTCATCTAAGTGATCAGGGGTAGGATTATGTTGAATTGTAAAGAGATAATGCTGCTATGAGATTTGGCTTTGAAGCAAGTATTATGATGCTACAAGTTTGTCATGCTTTTGATGTGATGTGGATGGGATCCAAGCTAGAGGAATGCCTTTGAATCAGAAACCGATGGTTGTAGTTCCTTCTCATATCTAATAAAGTGTTTGAAACTTTTTCCCATATGTTTGTATTGTTTCATAACGCTTATATGTGTGAATTGTATCTGATTCCTTTCACTTATATTCAGTAGATCGTGTGCTTTGATCAGTTGTTTGTTTTCTATTGTGTTTACAAGGTACTTCTCAAGCGTATTAAGTACGGGAAGGAGCGATGGGATCGATACAAGGGAGACAAGAGGAAAGAGGAACTACAAGTAGGTCTTCTTATCTTCTCATCTTATCTGTTGCTTATAGGAAAAGTCTAAAACACTTTAAACTGTTGTTCTAGATATAGCTACTTATCTAGGGAATTAGTATTTATCCGTAGATACCAAATTCTCCAAAATAAATTGGTGACTTTGCTAGGGAAGATCCTCTTTCCTAGTAGCTTATGCACCTCCCAGGACAACCTTGCAGACCCTACTTGTGTTCATTGATTTTATTTTAGCTCTTTTGCATTAAATTTTGGTCAAAAATTGAGGTTAGATGACTCTTGAGTGGCCTCTCAAAAATCAGCGCAGGCTTGGTCAGCGGATAGTGCTCTGCAGAGCACCCTTGAGTGAGAGACAGTGCTCTGCAGCGCAATTAGTCCATCTTTGACCTGTGCTGATCCACCTTAGGTCAAATTCCCACCTTTTGTTTGAGTTTTTGCCAAATTTCTTCTGTTTGATTGCTTGTTGATTGATCAATGAATGTCATGTCTCAAAAAACAAGTTTTTTTATCTCCTTGTCTAGCCCTACTTTGACTTGATTGATTAATGTTTCTTAAAATTTTTATTTTTCATTATCAGTCTATAGTCAAAGTTAGAATATAGTTGATTAATCTTCATTCGAAAGAAAGTGTCGTAAAGTCTTCTTTTCCTTCGAAATAGAACTGTCGTAAAAGTATTTGTTCTTATGAAAGATTGATTGATTGTATGTGAATATTTCCTTTTGTTCATATTCACATTAAGGAAATCAAAAAGAAATACATGCATGTTGCATTGAAAAAGTTTGTGTGTGCTCATAGGAATAGTGTAGGGAAATTTCATTAGATTGTGCTATTTTCTCTTTCTCAAAGATCTGATTGCTCTATCCCTAGTAACTAAGGTTTTCATTGTTCAAGTGAATGAAAATAATGCTTATCATATTAGTTGCATTTTAGGAATTGCAAACATATATCACGTGGTGAACCTTGAAAGGAAAATTCTAAAGAAGTTCAACTTAAAATTGATCTAAATTTACCTAATGGAGCATTGTCACCTAAAGAAAAACATTTAGTGGTTCTAGGTTAGAGATGTGTTCCAACATCGTAAAACATGGCAACTGCCGCTAACTTGTCTGCAATACATCCCGAGTGTGATACCTCATTCGACATATGTGAGTATATTGTAGCTCGTCCACATACCTTTGGGTATATAGGGTAGTGTTACAGTACGTAAAGTCTATGGGAATGCTCTCATTGTGTTGTTTTTCATTAGATAGCGCTTATACGGATTGGGCCTCCACATACTTTTGGGTATATATGGGAGGAAAAAAATAGGTTGCTATCCATCCTTAGGTAACTGAGTCGACCGCCTTGTACACTGTGATACACTGAACACAATATTTGGGGAGATTGCCTACCCATACTTCTTTGTTCACCAGGAGGTATTCTACAGTTCACAGTTGCTTGGTAAACCTTTTTCCTAGATTATCCCTTTTTTATTTTGTTATGTTACTTTGATTAAAATAAAATTAATTGACCATGGATAACATTCTCCACGCTCACTCCTTAGTTGATCTTAGGTTGAAACATATGGTGACAAATCTAGAGTCCACTGATCAAGGAATTCCTTTTGATGGGAATCCTAGTCCTTTTCCTCCTTTTGGAAATATTTGTGCTCCATATACGGCTACAGTGTCCCTTCCAGGATTTACCACTGGTTTGCCGGTATGGTTGTTTTCAACCTCCTCGGTTCAAAATGTCATGATTTCTCTGCAATCGAGTACTCCTCCAACTGGAAAAAATCAACCTCTAGTTGATCATAAAGTTGACCCTTTGCCTTCTTCCTTGGTTGTTTCTTCCTCCCCTTCTTCATCTTCACCTGGTGAAAGTATTGGTGCTAGTAACTAGGTGGCTAAGAAGAATAAGAAAGGGAAAAAGAAGAAGAAGAAGAAAATTCAGCAGAGGGGCAACCAAGAAACCATTGCTTTGAATGAAATATCTGATGAGAAACCATCCATCAAGCCTCACAAAGTTCGATATCCATGAAAACTTTGTGGGGGAGACCATCTTCTTCGAAATTGTCCTGATATTGCTTAGATCTTAGAAATATGGTCTTCCTGTTCACATCATCTTGTGTCATCAACTTTTGGATATCATGTTGGTGACACACCATAAACTAGTGGTAGTAAAGTTCATGGAAAGAAGGGAAAAGTTAAGTTTCCCTATAGGTTATGTGAAGGGAATCACCCCATTCACCTTTGTCCCTATCTAGATGAAGCCAAAAAGGTGTTGGATAATTGTCTTGCTTCTCTACAGTGACTTCCATCTAGTTACAAGAAATTCTCCCTTAATCCTTCCCTATTTGATGAATTTACTGACTCAAATCAATCGTTGGTCAAAACCACTCTCTCTAAAAGTGAATCCCATGAGTCTATACCTGACCCAAATCAACAGGTTGAGGAAACAGTTGACCCAATTTCACCTTTAGTTAATCGTACATTTCTCGAAGAGAGTGAATATGATACCACTCAGGTTCTTTTTGTTTCTATAGATTCCAATGAGCTTGGGGGTAATCCTCCTATTCCATCAAGATAGGAGGAAAATCCTCCCATTCTCGTAACTCAAGGGGATAATTCTCCCATTTTTACAGTACCCCATCCAAGTAGTCTAGTCACTTCCTTTGATTGGAATCGACTAGAAGGATTTTGTCTTCCTTCTTATGTGCCTTTCCATATCATAGTACATGTTTATAATGTGATTGTGTCTGACACTATTATAGATGAAGGCACATCAGTGAGTATCCTTTCCTCAACTGCTTGGTAAGCACTTGGTTCGCCGCTGCTTGTGCCTGTTACCCAGAATCTATTGGCTTTTAATAGAGGAACCAGTCAACCATTAGGGATCCTTCCTCAGTTGCCTATTACTTTGGGAGGAAAAATCATTTATCTGAATGTGATGGTAATCCTAGCCCCTTTAGATTACAACTTACTTCTTGGGCGTGACTATGTTTATGACATGGGATCTATTGTTTCAACACTCTGTCGAGTGATTTGTTTCTTGCATGAAGGTAGAATTGTCACCATTGACTAGCTTTCATTTCATAGTCCAAATATGGCTCCCAATCAACCATCTTCCATAAATGGTCCTTTTGTACCAATGGTATCATCCCTGCCACGATTAATTATGTGGCAACCCGTTCCATGCCTACATCAACTGATGATCAATTAAGTGATGTTGTACATTATGTACTGGGGGCATTGCAACCAGATCTCTCCTTCTAGAGCATTGTTCTCCCATCTGATGAGAACCTCCTAGAAGTCATGACCTCCTATGGGTCATGACAAGGAATATGAGGATAGATCCTGGTCTTGTGTCAACCTCGTTAAAAAATGAAACGAGGAGTATGAGGATAGTTCCCGATCTTGTGTCAACCTCGTTAAAAAATGAAAGAGGAATTTGAGTAGAGTTCCATGACTTGTGTCAAGCTCATTAAAAACTAAAACAAGGTCCCAAGTTCCAAGTTGAGTCTTTGATTAGAACTCGTAAAATCCCAGTTGAGTCTTTCACTTGATCTCGTAAAAGGACCTTCATTCCATCCACCTGATAGCCACAACTAGTCTACTTAGGTGAATCTAATGAAGCTTGGGGGGCATGCACATAGTGGTAAAGTTAAGTTTCCCTGTAGGATATGTAAATGGAATCACCCCATTCACCTTTGTCCCTATATGGACAAAGCCAAAAAGGTGTTGGAAAACCGTCCTGCTTCACCGCAACGACTTCCATCTGGGTACAGGAGATTCTCCCTCTCATCATGTTGGGGGCACGTAAACCAATCTCAAGCATAGTTTTTTTCGTTTCGAGCTTGTGTAAAAATTAAAATGAATCCAAGCATAGTTTTTCGTATCAAGATTGTGTAAACATGAAACTAAATCCAAGCATACTTTTTTGTTTCAAGCTTGTATAAACATGAAATTGAATCCAAGCATAGTTTCCCATGGTTCAAGCTTGTGTAAAAATGAACCCATCTCCATTTTAACCCTCGTGATTTCCATTCTGTCGGCCTCTTTCATCAGATGAGCCTTGGTCATTTTCATCCCGTCGCCACCATCCCTTTGGCCAATCATACACTTTCACTTGGTTGTTTTACCCTTTTTGAGGAACAGTTGCAATGAGTGGTCTTATTAGCCAGGCTCTTCACATAAATCAACATGTTTTGAGAAGTTCCAACATCATCGAAACCAGGTTCTACCTTAGACACCACTCACTCCTCAAGCAGGAGTCCTTTTTAAGCTCTTTTCAGACTCTCTAAACATGAAAAGATTGTCGAGTTCTTGTCCTTTCCATCTTGTTAACGGATTGGAAACGACATCTCTCTTGTATTATTTTACGCTTTTTTGGGCTTGAGAGATTAATTTACAAAAAAGAACTTGTGAATTTTTCTTTTTGTCCCTTTTCAAACTCTCTAAATATGAAAAGGACCGAGTTATCTTTGTCTTTAAACTCGTTAAAACATCAAATAGCAACAAACTTGTACATCTAGACAAGACCGAGTTTCATCTTCACCAGACTCATTAAAACAACAAATAGTGATGGATTTGCCTGAAGGGTGAAATTATACAACAATCATATGTTATCCTCCTCAAAATTGATACAAATAAAGAGGTATTGGTTAGCAATGACTAGAGAAAATGGGAAAAAGGGGAAAACCACTTTATGGTAGCAGGTCGCTCTTGAACATGACATTTTCACTCCATCACTGTTACTATTTGGGTTGGATTATTAGCTTGATCGTTATCACACCGTTGGTCTATCATACCATCCATCAATTTGTTTTGGGTCAATGCTACCAATTCATTTCAGTGTCGTCGACATGTTCAAGAGAAGTCATTCAGTCAAAATTCATCCTTTGCAATACCATAAACCTTCATTTTCATGACTGCCATTGCTGAAGCTTGTGTCGTTAGTCAAATTCCATCTCCAAAATCATTACACTCATTTCATGTCATTGATGTGGGATACATCAAGGCCCCCCTGTGACAAGTCGCTTCTTATCGACATTAGCTCATTATCCAAGAAGTTGACTTAGAAACACCCTTCCAATACCTTGAGGCTTGCATACATCAATGGTAGGTTTCTTGCTTCCGGCGATAGGTTAACATCAATGGCCTTCGACTGAAAGAATTTGTATGGTGTTCGACATCAAATCATCCATTCACGCCATGTAGGATGTATTGCAGTACCTTGGGGATCATTTTCATTATCAGTGATTTCTCTCGCATCTTTTAATAGCTTACATCATTGGTTGGTAATTAGAAGGTGTATTCCCATGTTCAACTTTAGATCACATATTCACATGGTTAGGCTTGTACTTGGGCAAAATATTGAATGAGATAGAAGAACTCGGATCTAGTTTCATCCATCTAGATTGCAATTTCAGGAGTACTAAATCATATGTACAATGGCTTTACATTGATACTCATTCTGATCATGGCTCTATATCTGTAGACAACTGTTTATTTACATGTAATGAAAGTTTATAAGCTGAGCATGGGTATGCCTTCCCTTAGTGGTTCATGTAAAATCAAATATCATGATATATTTATTGTAATTAATGCAAGTCACCTTCCAGTTTGATACCTCCTCATTACATTGTAAAGCATTTCATTTGACATTGGCATTTTTCTGACTTCATGCTTTAGGGGGCAGTTGTTACAAATCCATTTGGGCACCTAATCCCATCATCCATATCAGTGTGTTAGGACCTATCAAACCCTAATTTCAGTTGATTCATGCCCTAAAATATTTACCTCTTTGAATACTTCCTTCCCAGACAGTTTCATGACTTGAAGGCATCCAAAAATAGCCTCTAGAGGGACCAGCGCAAGTAAGCCCTTGTGAAGGTGTGTTGTAGAGCATTTGAGTCCACTACCAGGGTGCTCTGTAGAGCACTTAGGCTTCCTTTCACCTACGCTAGGTGAGAATGAGCAAAATTCACATAGGGTTTGGGGAATATTCTTATCTTTTGGAGTCATCTAGAAGGTTCCCTCACTTATCAACTCCTATGAGCTTGAAAATGGATGAGGAATGAGTTAAGGTGCATCCTATCCTCTCATCCCTTCCTCCATGGAACTAATTCTAAGTAAGAAAGGCCATTCAATGCCACCATTTATGACAAAACCTCCTTCATCTTCCTATAAATTGACCACTCATCTAAGTGATCAGGGGTTGGATTATGTTGAACTGTAAGGAGATAATGCTGCTATGAGGTTTGGATTTGAAACAGTTATTGTGATGCTACGAGTTTTTCATGCTTTTGATGTGATGTGGATGGGATCCAAGCTGGAGGAATGGATTTGAATCAGACATTGATGGTTGTATTTCCTCCTTCTATCTAATAAAGTGTTTGAACCCTTTTCCCATATGTTTGTATTGTTGCATAATGCTTATATGTGTGAATTTTATCTGATTTCTTTCACTTATATTAAATATAACATGTGCTTTGATCGGTTCTTTGTTTTCTGTTGTGTTTACCGGGTACTTATCAAGCGTATTAATTATAGGGAGGAGCGATGGGAACGATACAAGGGAGACGAGAGGAAAGCATAACTACAAGTAGGTCTTCTTATCTTCTCATCTTATCTATTGCTTATAGGAAAAGTCTAAAACACTTTAAATTGTTGTTCTAGATACAACTACTTATACAGGGAAATAGTGTTTATTCGTAGATACCAAATTCTCCAAAACACTTTATGACACTAACCCATGCTTGTTTGTTTTGCAGAGAAGGTTTGTAGGTAAAGATACATGACTTGAATAGGTAGTACGGTGTAAGATGGTGTAAGTTTTTTATGAAAGATGGATATAGGGTTTTATGAATAGAGAAAATTTACATGTAATTAAGTGTCTGCATTCTTATACATTAAGGTTTGATTAGTCTCCTAAATTAAGAATTCTTTTCAAAATCAAATGGTATTAAAAGTAAATTTATAAGTTATAGTAGTTTCCTTGATTAAGTAGCTCCTTGAGTTGATGATGATCTTGAGTGGATCTTGATTGAATGCAGGTCCCTTTTGATGATGAACTTGAATAGTGAACTGATTGATGAAATTGATTGGTTGTTCTTTGTATAGAGGTCCATTATGATAGAATTTTTATGTTGATCCTCAGGTCCCAAAATAGTCTTTGACTCATATATGTTTAGGTAC
The DNA here is from genome assembly GCA_031772625.1 of Pinus tabuliformis. Lineage (NCBI taxonomy): Eukaryota > Viridiplantae > Streptophyta > Pinopsida > Pinales > Pinaceae > Pinus > Pinus tabuliformis. Next base: position 496,747,750 of record CM062805.1, on the reverse strand, counting down.
CTCTATCATGTTGCTCATGTTTGGGTCCCTTATTGATGTGATACTGCTCATGTTCAAGTCCCTTGATGCTGCTTATGTTTAGGTCCCTTGCATTCTGAGTTGCTTCCATCTCAAGTTGAACAATATGTTGAGTTGCTCAGCTTTTTAAATGCACTTGTTTTATTCTGTCTTCCCCCTTGCTTATTTTGAGACTTGTTATCAAATCTCCAAATTGGAGAAGTTATTTTGCAAAAATTAATTAAGAAAATTCAAAATAATGACTTGAAACATGTTTTTAAAATACTTAGGATTGATACCATAAAATTGTTGATGAATAGACCTAGGAGGCAGAGTTTCACTATGTTGATTTTAAGACATGCAGTCACTAAATGTGGCATAACTTTTTCACCTGGCCTTCAAATGGAATGATTCAAATTGTGTCTTGAACTAGAATTGGATATATATATCTCCCATATAAAAAGGTTTTGAAAAGAAAATAATTTTATATGTGAAATATGCTAATGAACAGTCAAGACCTAAAATTGTCACCATAGAGATTTTTCGACAACAGGTTAGTATTTTGAGCATAACGTTTTCATATGATGCCAGATTGAGGTGATTCAAATTGATTTGGAAACTAGATTTGAAGGGATATCTTTCCTATGCATATCGTGTAAAAATGTTTTCATTATACCCCTTGAATCAATGTTGTACTAACTTTGTCCTCAAAATTTCACTTGAGACCTAGTATTTATTTTGATCATATTTTTTATTTGTGATCCAAATTGAAAATTTCAAAATGGATTTAAAAACTAGATTTCAAGAGATATCTTTTTTAAAAACATGCTTTGAAAATTATCCTATATGGTTACCCAAAATAGGATTTTTCTTACTTCATTTTTCCATAAAATCCTTCCAAATGAGTATTGAACAATGATTTGAAGAATTATTCATGAGAGTTTGAACCAAAATTCTTATTGTGAACTCATTTTACCTATTTATTTATTTATTCTATTCTATCCTACTCTATTGTATAAAAACAAATCATTCTCTTAAGTATAAGAGAATTTCCAATGCATCCATTTGTGTAACAAGATCATAAGTAGACTCATATCCAAGTTTGAAAAATATACCTTAATGAATGCTTACACATGGACAGTTAGTTGATCATAAAGATTTAGTGCTAAAGAATGTTGAAAAATTGAGTGGTGTTGTGGCCTAATGACTAGTTGAAACCAAGTTTGGGTGTGATCTTTAAGTCTTTGATTCTCCTCAACTATCATAAAACAAAGTCCTTCTTGTGGAACTTGTTCAAAATCATGAATGCACAAGGGAGCTTGTGATACATATTCTAGATTTCCTTCAATTTCTAGCTCTATTGTTTGAATTTCATTGCATGTGATCCATAACTCATTGATCTCCTTACAAAGATAACTAGAAGAAGCTTCTAGATTCTCTTCTTGTGGATCCTCTTCATGGATTTTTTGTTCCTCTTATATATTTTGAAATTAAGATTTATCCCTAGTGACCATTCTAAACTGTAGACAAGGATTTGAGAACATCCTTGTGGTGGCATACCCTCCTTCTCTAAATGACTTATTTAACATCATGGTTTGTAGACTTTTGTTTTGCAAATGGATTTTGTAGTTAATGAGTTTTTGTTAGTGGTTGGGGATTTTGTTTTTGGGATCTACCTTTCTAATTTCTATGTCTAAGCATGAATAACCATAAATAAAAGTGTTTTTTTTTTATGTTTTATTGTTGTTTTTGTTTTTTTTATTATATATTTTCTAGATAATCTTCCTAACCAACTCTATCTAAGTGTGTTTCACTGACAACGACACCAAAAATGTCAACCTAATTTATGGAGTTGAATTAAAGCATCTATTTTACTTATCAATCTAGGTTGGCAAACTTAGAAGAAAACCAAAGTATATGGAATTTTCGATTAAACTAGTGTAGGAAGTATTTGTTTAGATGAAAATAATGGAAATGCATATTAAAAATATAAAATTTACTGAAAAGATAGCATTGAAATTTTAATCTAGAAGCAAGAGTGTAATGAATATTTGTGGAGCATAGCCAACAAGAAAGAAGCTCTAACTTAGAGGTCCTAGTTGTCCTTCATCATTATCCTTATTCCATCAAGGTCAGTTCCACCATAAACCATAACATAATCAAATCAAGAAAGTAGTAAAAATTAAATGCATAAACACAGTTTCCAGTTCAGTTCTTAATCTAGAAGGAAGAGGAGGACCTAACTTAGATTCCTTGGTTGACCTTCCCTGCTTAAACCAATTACTAAAAAGAAATCATTCCAAAAGCATAAATGATAACTAATTCAAGAAAGCAGTAAAGATTAAATGCAGGATTTCCATTTCAGCTCTTAATCTAGAAGGAAGAGGATCTAACTTAGATGCCTTGATTGGCCTTCCCTGCTTAAACCAGTTATTGAAAGGAAGTCATTCAAAAAACATTAATGAACATGGCATATAATGAATCTATTCAGAAAATATTCACAAGAAACTATAAAGGAAACAACAATATAAAATATTCACAATTATACACAAAATTACACTGCATTGTACTTAGCTTAGAATGGGGGCCCTCCAAACTTGCTTGGTACAATTGAAACTATCAAATACTATAGATCAACAATCACATCCCACAAAAAGAACAACAAGAAAGTATCAGACAAGTTCTTCAAATTATATTCAGAAATAGAGAAGTCTCAATAGTCATAATACATGTTCATAGTCACTGAATAGTTATGCTTAAATAAGACAAAAGTATAACAAACTCAACTAAAATTGTTGTAACAACCTATAAGAGTCCTAATCCATCTAATCAGGTCAAAATCATCCCTTTTGTTGCACAAAATATGGTATGATTCCACAAAAATTCCCCTTAAATCAGGGGATTTTCTGGGTGATTGGTCAAGTTTGACCAGTGTTGACCAAGCCTATTCTGACTCATTTGGACTGTGCCAATAGGATTCTATCCATCCCTTTTTCCATACTTCTCCAATATATCTTCAGTTTCCACCCAGGTGTCCTACACATAACACTTCAATGGAGCCATTATGGGAAATTTTGTTCTAGTCAAAACTAAATTTTAATACCCAATTTTTACTAAAAATTCTAAAAATTAAAAGACATAATTATTTTACCTTAATGTACAAAAAGAGGCAAAAATATGGAAAATATTACCATGGTATGATGGTAAGGGATGATAGATAGATGGATTATGCATGGTGAAAAATGGTCAAAATTGAGGGCCAACAGAACCTTCATTGGTTTACTATCTTGCATATTAAACCTCTGCAATATTACCTTGACATACTTCCTTTGGTTTTACCAAAGCTTCCTCTTTGTCCGATCTCATTTAATTTCCATGCCCAAATATAGTTTGTAGCACCAAGATCTTTCATGTCGAATTTGGAGGACAATTGGGCCTTCAATTCCTAGATAGTTTCTCTGTCATTTCCAATTAGCAACATATCATCCACAAACAAGACCATATAAATAAAACGGTCACCAATTAATTTAAAAAACACATAGTGATCTACTTTTCTTCTGGTGAAGCCAAGTCCCCATATAAATGTATATAATTTCTGATACCACATCCTTGGTGATTGTTTTAACCCGTACAAATATTTTTTTAACCTGCATATCAGTTCTTTCTTTCCCTTCATCGCAAAGCCTGTAGGTTGCTTCATGTAGATATCTTCTTCTAGATTCCTGTGAAGAAATGTTGTCTTCACATTGATCTATTCTACCTCACAATCAAAAGCAACAACAATAAATAAAAGTAATCTAATAGAATCTACCTTCGCAACAAGAGAAAAAATATCACCAAAATCAATTCCCGTCACTTGGGAATAACCTTTTACTACCAACCATCTTTATATTTCTCCACCTTGCCTTCTGCATTAATCTTCTTCTTAAACATCCATTTTCTTCCAATGTGTTTCCTTCCAGCAAGCAACTCCACCAGATTCCAAGCCTCATTTTTTTCCAAAGATGCCATTTCATCAACCATGGCCCCTTTCCAGAGTTTTCCATCCTCTGAATCTACTACCTCCTTGACAGTTCTTGGTTCATCATCAGTAATAGATAAAGAAAAATTTGAACTGAAAATAGATGGACTATAACTTTCTAGTTGCCTTGTTTCTGGAACTGAGCTTCTCACCACTGCAGTTTATGGCTCTTCATCTTCTGATTCCTCTTTTGTTGTAGAGTCTAATTCTTCCTCCTTTAGCTCAAACTCTATCTTCTCGGGTTCCTTTGGTAGGAATTCATGTTTAATAACATATTTCACCTCTCTAAACACCACATCTTGGTTGTACACAACCTTCCCTATTTCTAGCTTCTAAAGCTTATAACTTTTTAAACCACCATTATAGCCAATAAAGATGCACCTTTCAGATTTACGACCCAACTTGGTTCTTTTTTCCTTTGGAACATGTACATATGCATCATAGTTAAATGCCCTCATGTGCAAAAGAGAGGGTTTTTTACTAGTCCACACCTCATGTGGAGAATTATCCTCCAACACTGATGAGGGTGATCTATTAACCATGTAACATGAAGTCTCCACTGCCTCTGCCCAGAACTCATGTCCCAACACTGCACCACTAAGCATGCTTCTTCCATTTTCCATCAACATCCTGTTCATTATTTCTACAACTCCATTTTGCTGAGGTGTGTATGGAGTAATATTTTTCCGTGTGTTAGTGTTCAAATCTGCCTCAGGCCGAGGAAGGCAAAACTCGAGGCAACATCATACCACACTCAGCCTCGTAGCTAGCCCTACGAGGACAAGAGAGGGCTCTCTCCGGTCAATCTCAGAAAAAGGTAATCAAAGAGGCTCAAGATGACTAAAATTGCAACTGATCTTAGGCTAGGTATTAAGTGCAGAGGTTTTGATTTGGTTGTTTTTAGGGTTTTGTTGAAAACAATGGGAAAGGCAATTTGGGCTTGGGGATGAGACACAGTTTCTGCAGAGGTTTGAATGGAGCAAGGTAGGAAATTTTTTGATGCCTTAAAAGCAATTAGGTGAATAGATCAGACATGTGAGGAGCTAAGGAGAGCAAGGAATTCTCAAGGGTTCTCCTTAAACTGAAGAAAACATGGAAAATTAAACAAACTTAAAGGCAGAACATAGCAAATTTACGGATTCTACCTTAACACTTCATTTGTTCAATTGCAAAAGATGAGAGAAGGAAAATGATACACATAAAAAACTTACAAGTAATGAAAGAAGCACACCATCAAGACATAAAGCCACAAGAATTCCAAACAGTGCTACAAAACCCTGGTCTTTCCTTTGCCAAAATACTGAAGTAAAATGTACAATAAAGTCTCAAAGCCTCTTCCCAAAGAGTCCAACCATGAAAATTACTAAGAAAATACATAATGTAGGCAAGCTAACACATTCCCTTTCCTCTAGGGGTCGAGCTCATCATCCTAGGAGCTGTTTCAACCAATTCTAAATAAAGCACTATAATCTAGGCAGTCAAAACAACTTGCCTCTATAAGCTAGGAAACCAATTCATTCATTAAATGTTTGCTATTTTATGAATGAATCATCTAGAATAGGTAAATAAGTGTCATGTCAACATGAAAATACATTAATTACATCAAATAGGGTGAAAAGTCCCATCAAAAGTCAAAACTAGTCAAATAGCTGCGTTCTCATGTGCTGAAGATGAAAAACTTAGAAAATACCCTGATGCGTAGCGCGCCAAAACCCTACGCGTAACGCGCATTGCATCTCACTTTTGGGGCACTTCCCGGCATTCAAATTGAGCTCAGGTGGGCTTGTTGGAAAGGTCTGGATGTCTACTTTCCAACCCAAGTGTAATTTTGTAATTTGGTGCCCATTTGCCCCTCCAAAAATGCATTCTCCCAAGACTGCTTCCTGTGTGTCCAAAAAGGGGCAGTAAGGTCATTTTTTGCATGTTTTTTGACCTTTTGGGGGCCCAAAACTTGATGAAATGTCTTGGCAGTGGCTGAGCAGGTGTATTTCATCATAAAAAATCCAAAAATGAAGACCTTTTTTCAATTGGACCTCCCCATCTTCAGGGTAGCCCGCGGCGCGCTACGCGTTGAGGGCAAAAACCTGTTTTTAACACAAAAAATTTCAAAATTGACCAAAAGTTCTCCAAATTTTCTGAATTTTGAGCTGGGGGTGTATCATCAAGCACCATGCTCCTTCAAGGAGGCTTCGGCCAAAATTTGGAGTGGATCGGGCCTTTTTCGCTGTTTTAATGCCTTGCTCAATCGCCCTTTAAGAACCTTCATTCTCGCTTTGCAAACATGCATGCGGGCCCAGTAATGATTCTTCATATGGCAGAGTATATCTTTGTCTCTATTTGCCTTGGCTAACAATTTCTCTAAATGAGTGTTCACCCGGATGAGCATAGACTCTCGCTCAATAGGTGTCAAATCACCGGGTCTCTTGTGGGCCAAGTTTCAGTCTTCTCGGATTCGCCGCAACTCATAAAGAGTGTGTTCATCTTCTAGTTGTTTGTTGCGCTGCTCCAAGTAGTTGATTGTCCAATTGGCCATTTCCAATTTTTGTTGCAACAAGTGATTCTCAGCCTTTTGTTGTTGAATGACCTCCTTTAGCTCCGAGCTAGGAGAGCTGATATCAAGGTCAATAATATCTGTGTCCGGATCTCCTGAAGGTCCCTCATCAAACATGGGTTGCTTGCCTCTGTCCTGTACCTGTGCTGCAGAAGGCGAGACCCTTTCCACCTGATGTGGAGATAATACTCGTTGTGCCGATGAAGAAGGCGAGACCCCTTCCACCCTAGGTGGAGATATTACTCGCCGTACAGATGCAAATAAGGCCCTGTGGCCTCTCTGATATGTAACATATGAAGGAGCGCTAACATGCTTGGGCTCAGGAATGTCAAGCTGATGTGAAGGCCCTCCCTCATCATGGAAAATCTCAGGAGGTGGCTGTGGCACTGTGAAAAAGTCGCGAGAAATGAAATCCTCCCAAGCAATACCCTGCTGTGCCAATTGATGCATCACTATGATCTTAATCAGTGCATAATGATAGATGCTCTTATGCTGCTGTGCTAGGCTCTTCCTTTGTACTATAGGCACCATCCTCTCTATGTTGCGACACATGAAAAATGGAATGTTCATCATACGTACCCTTGTGAAATGCATCAAAAAACGGACATGGTACGCATAGAGACGTGAGAATCTGCCCTCGCAACTGAAATACCGAATGATGAGTTTCATCAATGGCGCATATTCATCCCTTAGGAATCTGAAAGGAAAAACAGCAGTTAAGTGCCTCATACACCCGGGTTTGATATATGGCTCATAGTGAAATCTGTCTAACTGCTGGCGCTTATTGCATTTCTCCCCTATATTTGGTATCCCAGTGGCCTGAGCAATAATCTCGGGTGACAAGGTGAAATCCACTCCAGCAAGGTTTACATGACCATTCTGCAAATGTAGAACAAATAAACGGACTAGTTCCCGATGATGCTGGATTTGTGAGATCCGCTCACAGTATTCAAAACATGATAGATACCAAAAACAGTCCATTGCAAGTGGACAAGCTTGCAAATGAGACAAAGAAGTGGGCTCCTCCCTGACCTGCCGACCACCTTTGCCAATTTTGCGATACCTCCTTGGCACCTCTATTTCTGGTGTAGAATCACTGTCATAACTCTACTCATAAGCTGACTGGGTTTCTGACATATTGTTGAAGACAAGATGGCTGGAATATATATGTTGACTATGCACACAATTGACTTCAGACTTTTTCTTGTTTTTCGAAATGTTTTAGTTTTCTTGAGTTAAGAAAGGATTTGAATGCTTGCTGGCAAGTTTCTAGGTGAAAAACCCAACGCGTAGCATGCCTCTGGTGCGTAGCGCGTGAGTAGATTTTCACTGGAAAAGGTGTGTTGATGCGTAGCGCGCCCTGGGTGCGTAGCGCGCCTCTGTTGATGCATAGCGCACCCATGGAACTGCCCGATTTGCTCAATAACTTGTAAAATTGCCTTAGCAGGGATGCACTTTGCTCTTGAGAGGTGAATGGGTTGTTTATGAAGAGGAATGTCTTTATATAGGCTCCCCTTTAATTTTTAATTGACCAAAACCCATTTTGTAATGTTTGGGTGTTGACACTTTTTCAAATTAATAGGCTCTGACTTCTGGTTTCCCTTTTTAAGAAAAATTGGTTGAAATAATGATTTCTTCAGATAATTTTTTTTTGCAGGGATAGCTCTGATATGCTCTGGCAAAGGAGACCAAGGCTGCGTTGCAACATTTGGAGAACTTGAAATTTTGACAATTTTGTACAAAAACGAGATGGTGACCTGTGTTTTTCAAAAACAGAGTTTTGAAAACAAAGTCCAAATTTAGCTGTACAATGATGAGAATTATTGAAATGATGATCTATGAAGGACATCCCTCTGGCCTGCTGGTCTTTTAAGACTTCTCAAGACAAAATTGACTCAACCCTAGACCTAAAACCTCGAAATTTAAAACATGATGATGAATGACCTTTGAAGACTTTATTTACTTAAACAGACCTGAACCAGCAGTGCCAAACACGAGGGGAATAAATGACACAAAACCATTCCATCAGAGTTATGGCATGCCTAACGAAATGCAGCTGATCAAACTGATGGGACACCTAATCATGAAATGCAAAGAGCTTTGATCTCTGATGGAGGGATACTAGACCAACTCTAACACCGTGCTATACCACACTTCTTAAAGAGCTCTTCCTATTCCTTCCTACAGAACTCTCCACCATTATCTATCCTCAACACCTTTATCTTCTTCTCTATCTGGTTCTCCACCAGAGCCTTAAATTCTTTAAACCTATCAAAAACATCAGATTTCTTCCTGAGGAAATATATCCATGTATTCCTTGAGAATTCATCTATAAATGATACTTAGTACAAAAAATTACCCAATGATGGAACTGACATAGGTCCAAACACATCACTGTGCACAAGCTCTAATATCCCTTTCGCCCTGTTAGCACCAAAGGGGAAACTTGCTTGATTCTACTTCCCATATACACAATGTTCATAGAAATCAAAAACCAGAGAGAAATTAGATGTACCTTCTACCATACCATTACCATGAAGTATTCTAAGGCCCTTCTCTCCAATATGTCCAAGCCTTTGATGCCATAGCATGGTCTTTTCTCCAAAGACCACAAGGTTTTCTGCTCCACTTCCAGGAACCACAAAACTATTGCACCCGCCAATAACAATGCTACCCAAAAGCTTGTACAAAGTTCCAATCGGAAATACCCACATCAATATCAATTCTCCCTGAGCCATCTTGTAGTTATCTTTCTCGAACACTATGTTTACACAAACATTATCCATATTGCTTACAAAAACCATATTTCTAGTCAATGCAAGAATATACAAAACACCCAAAAGTGTTCTAATCCTTCCATCTTGTAACTTCGGCTTGACTTTTCTACATCTAAAGATTCTATCCTTCCTTTCATCCCCTAAGAATACATCACCACCATCATATTTATCATACTTGCAGAACCACTCCCTATGTGGAGTGAATTGAAAGGATGCACCTGAGTATATCAACCACAAGTCATGATCTACATGTGTACTTGAAGAAGAAGCCAAGTATACATACCCACCTTCATCTAAGGTGGTTTTTGCCTCTATAGATGGAGCATCATCAAATCCCTTTCCTTTCTTAGGAGCTTTAGATCTATAGTCAACTTTGAAGTGCCCTTCTGTCATGCGGAAAGAGTCAATTTTGCAGAAAAAACCGACCTCCCTAGAAAACAAGGCTTTTCTAGTGACAAACAAAGTAGTCAAGCACTATCTTTCCCTAAATATGCATTTAAAATAAAAGCAACCAGGTGTTTAAGGCTTACCTTTAGTCCAACGCTTGTTTGTAGCAGCCAAGCCTCTTCGATCCAGATGAGCTCCTTCTCCTTGAATCCTGCATTCACTAACAAGCAAACGATTACATAGCACCTGAATAACTCATATAATAAAACATATTCATCATAAATACCAAGGAGTTTATGAAACAAATTATATATAACAACTTGTTGAGAAAAATGAACTTAATTGTATTAATTGGAAACAAAAGAAACCATTACAACCAGTGCCTTGGTGTTGTGCAGGTCCCTCCCAGGGTCCAGCAAGAGTTCTCCTTTACTTTGATCAGCTCACCCACTTCCAAATGAAGCTAAGAAAGGATTGGAATCTCTCCTCTCAAGCTCTATAAGGGAGTCCTAATTTCAACAGCATCTACCCTTAGGAATGTTCAACTTTCAACCTCTCCTTCCTCTGGCCCAATGCCTGTATTTATAATGCTTTGGAGGAAGTTAATCAGGTCCACCATCAATGGGATAAGCCCCTCTTTCAAAGGGATAGCTCCCCTCTTCATGGGATAAGTTCCTCTTTCATTGGGATTCATGAACCATCTGGAGGCGCTCAATCCACGTCAAACCATCTTCTAGAATGCTCTAGAATTGACCACAAGTAAGTTTTTTGAAGTAAAACTTGCGCCTTTTGACCTTTACAGGAGTACGCACCCACCCCTTTACAGACAAAGCGTACAAGTACGCAGGTATTATGTACTTGAGGTGCGTACACGCATGTAAGAGTAAGAGAAACTGCATAACCAGAGTTATATTGATTTTTAAAGACTTTCTCTCTTTTTTGGAGTTTGACATGAGGAGCAGAGGTATAGGACTTGCCAAGGAGGACAGTATGGTTATTGACGGAGCCATACTGACTGCAAATAGTCATGGTGACAAATTTTAGTGTAACAGATTGCCCCCTAAAGTGCGAAGTGTATAGTAGATTAGGGTTTCATATCATCTAGGAAGGGTGAAGCACTTTATCATTTCAAGGATTATCTTGTGGAGAGCCCAGTTGGAACCTGCAAATATTCAACACAAAATACATATATGAGATCATATCATCACTGAGCTAGGCATTCCCATACTCAGATCAAAAACTTAACTAACAAACTAACTACTGCTCTGATACAGGAATGATTTCGCAGTACATCATAATCATAGACTCATGTAGACACAACATGGACGCAGCCATCTGTTTATAATTAGTCTACTATATAATGAATACAAAACTCCTCGCAGCCTGGATGACGGAAACTAGATCCAGGGTCTTCATTTCTACTTCCCGAAATAGTACGATTCTATCCATGTGAATAAATGAGTTGATGTCGAACATGGTAGAAACCACTTGATTACCAGTCAATGATGTAAATTGTTAACAAGTGTGAGAGAGACCACCAATGATGTCAATGGTTCTCAAAGTACCCAGTACAATCCATGAGATGTGAATGAATGTGTTGATGCCGAACATGTCACGGAATCCTTCAATCGAAAGTCAATGATGTAAACTGTCGTCAAAGGCGAGAAACCTGCCATTGAGGCATGCAGATTTCAAGGTACTGACGATTCCTAGATCATCTTTCTAGATAATGTGCTGATGTCGATAGAAAGCGATCCGTCGTAGGCAAGCCCACAACACGAAATCATAGATCAAGTTGAAGAAATGTAGCTGTAAGGACTGACTCAGGGATGGTCAAGATGGATGACAGATATTTTGCAGATGAATGGTTTATTTGCAGTGACCTCTTGAACACATAACGACACAACAGATGGCTTGGTGACAATTGACCCAAAGTTAATACCCAGAAACCGGCTGAAGACTTTCAATGTGGTTTGATCAACTATTAGGCAAAGGATTTCCTAACCCAGGTGAATGAAAAGTGTCGTGTTCAAGAGTGGTGATAAGGTTTTTTCTGAGACAAAGGATAACAAATAGGCTCATTTTCCTCTCTTTTCCCCCACCATTTCTGGCAAGTACCTCTTTATTTTTTTACAAGCTTGAGGAGGATAACATTTGCTTGATTATAAGCTCATCCTTCGGATGAGTCCAACTTAGTTTAGATTCGAACCCTAAGAAGGAGTGGTCTGTTCCTGTTTGTAATCGAACAGGTCCTTTACTGTGAAATTTTAGCGAGTCCAGTATAGGAGAAACTCGACATTTTTCAATTTTAGAGAGTCTGAAAAACTTAAGAAGACTCCAGGGTTGACATTTTTCGTAAATTTGTGTCTCCCAAGCCCGAAAAAGTATAAAATAATACTTGAGAGAACCGCTTGATCTTTACAACCAAGGAGTACTTTCATGATTAGTGTCTCTAATCTGAAAAGTAAAAAGCGATCAAGGACACGTCGTTTTATTTCCAATATCAAATTTGAAACGACAAAAATCCATCAATCTTTTCATGTTTTTACGGTCAGAAAAGGGCTGTAAGAGGACTGTCTTTTAATTCCGTTTTAACGAGTGTAAAAGAAACGCTTGGCAATATTTTCATGTTTTAGGAGTCAGAAAAGGGCTTAAAGATGACTCTGATGTTTTTGTTTGTAAAAAATGACAATTTTCAGTGAAAATCCTTTATCCTGCACAAAAACCAACACATTACTCATACCTGTTGAAGATAGATAAAAATACTTTGAAAAATACCTTTTCATGGTGAAAAATAAACAAATTTACCATTTATTTACCCAAAAAACCTATAAAAAGGGCTTTTACCAATTCATTTTTACCATTTTACTATTGAGGAGAGAAAAAGGGCTTTTGGCAAGAAACTTCCCGTGGACATTGCGGAGAATCCAACCATCGAAACTGAACGCCATCTCTTCCAGGTAATCTTCAACATCCCCCTCTTCAATTTCATCCATTTAGAATTCTTTTTTAGGCCCTAGATTTTATTTTTTGGAGGCTTTGGGGTTTCAAAGACTGCCTCTCGTGGTACGCAGGTGCCACACTAGGGACCCGCGTACCCCGACATTTTTGTAGTTGGAAAAATGTCAGGAGTACACACCTTGCCTTTAGGGAACCTGCGTACCCACGCTCTGTTCCTAAAGGCGGGGTGCGTACTCCGCGCAACAAGTTTTTAAACCCCAAATTCTCTAAAATGGACCAAAAACTTTTGATTTTATGGAATCTAATGAATGTTTTCTGGTGTGTAGATTGTTCACCATGGTTGATTGGCGCACGAGAGAGCACGAAGATGTTGATTTGGCCGCCATTAATCATCAACCGTCAATTGATGCTTTGAAGGCATGCGACCTTTATAAATACAGGGCCATACCTGGCATGAGGGCCCAAGTGAGATTTCTAGAGTGGCTGGTAGAAAGATGGAACGTTCAGGACCAGTGTTTTTATATTGGAGGGCACCAACTTGAGATGGAGCCCGCAGATATCTACTTTCTCACTGGTTTGCCTAAGAGAGGCGAACACTTGACTCTGTTCGGGACTAGGCCGGGTGGCTAGTCCATCGCTAGTCTCCGACTAGAGTGGTATAACACTCAGACTCAGGAGAAGGGGATAGAGATCAAAACTATATCCCGACCTGAACTTATGGTGATTGCCTTTACAGTTACCAGAATTTGCGGGGCTGCCGCTTTACACATTGCCACGGGATCCCAGATGCGGATGGCGATTGATTGCTATCGAGGTACCATTTTCAACTGGTGTGATGCTGTGTTGGCCAATATAAAAGGCCAACTGACTAGAGCCAAAAACAGACAGCTACAGACTTTTGGTTATGGGCCTTTAGTTGTGAGTTTTGGCTTAGAGAGGGTTTCGATGCTGATCCCACAGCAGCTCACTGTTGGTGTTGGGCTTCCTCGAGAGCCCAAATCGATGCGATGGGTTGCAGTTATGGCCCGTCATCCTGATGCGGGAACGGAGGTTGTCCGATTTACTCCGGAGTACTTTCACTGGTTAGAAGACCAGGTCTTTTCTATACAGGATTTTCCTTATGCCGGAGTTGATTTTTGTGGAGATCCGGACATGTTTCTTCCACCGGGAGAACAATGGGATGATACAAGTAATTCATTTTTCACTAGTTTTTTAAACTATCTATTTTTTTGTTTGTTTTTATATCGTCTCAAAACTTATAGTAATAATTTTCAAAATGCAGATGTAGGCCCACGACATCCAGCCAATCTCCAGCCTTACGAGAGGAGACTACTAGTTGCAGCGGCACCGGCCCCATAGGACGAGGCCACAGAGACTTTGGCTGAGTTGGAAAGTGACCTAGAGTGTCTTACAACAGATATACCGGAGACTACCATAGATGATATTCCAATCAGGCTTCAGCGCTATGTAGTCGGGGTCCCAGGACCTTTTAGGAGGTTCTTGTGTAGGGTGGCCCGTGTAGTGGTGTCATATAGAGATCATCACCAGTGATTGGATGGTCGTTTCTGTAGACACATGTGACATTTTGGTTTTTTGTACTTATCATTTTTGCTGATCATAAGGTGTTTTTTAACCTATGATCGAAGGCGATGTATTTTTTGACACACTCCTATATATATACATATCATTATTACCGGCTTATCTTGTAAATCATGTTATGGAATGGTTTTAAATTTACATGTATGATTATTTCAAATGTCTATTTAACATTCGAGAAGCAATTGCATCTGCTAATGTATTTAAAGACCTTGGAATATGTTGATATTCAATGTAATCAAACTCACGTTCCAAGAGATGCACTCTCAAAAATAACCTTAATAACACTGGATTTCTAATGGCATACACTCTATTAAGTTGCAATACAACGAGTTCAAAATCTAACCTCACTATCAAACTCCGAATCCCAAATGAAATAGATTCAGACAATAACTCAATCACTGCACTGTATTCTGCAATGTTGTTTGTTGTTTGACCAAGGCTCACCCCATGCATAGATACTAACTCGTCAGAGGGCGAATAGATAACCCAAGCTGCGGAAGAGATATTCCGTGTACTACGACAAGCACCATCAACGAAACCAATGTATGTTTGGAGAGGCATCAACATCTGCATCATCAAGAGTAAAACCAAGATAGGCCAGAATAATGACGAAAACACACTCTCTTAGCTAAGCACACTGTCTAAACTAACAAACACATCAGCTAGAAAGAAAAAATAACCTAACTAAGAATCTCCATACCCATCTTTTAAGCATAATACCTCTTTAGGTAAAGTCCATTTCTAGGTTTACCCAAAGAGTGCCCGTCAAAGTCTACCAGCTCATAGGCCCCTTTTGCTAGCTTTCGCTTGACAATATAGGGCCCATGCCACATAGGAACGAATTTTCCAGCACCTAATTTATCATTAGCTTGATCATATAATAAAACTAAGTCTCCTTTGGAAAAATTTCGAGGGGTCACATTTCAATCATACTGAGCTTTCATACGTTTTGCGTGAGTCTCGATCGCCAATGCAGCATCACGTCAATTCTCATCTAATTGAGCTAAGTATAATAAACGCTTTTCCTCTTCGGAAGTAGCTGGAAGTAACTCGATGGCCATTTGCAGTGACGAGATTTCGCATTCAATGGGTAGCACAGCTTCCAAACCATAAACTAGTTGGAAAGGAGTGAACCCTGTTGATGTTTTCACTGAGGTTCGGTACGCCCAAAGCGCTGAAAATAACATGTTGTGCCAATTTGATCGATGAATACCAATGATTCGTCGGATCATGATAACTAAAACTTTGTTGATGGACTCAACCAGACCAAGCTGGCCTATAAGTTTTGCCATCATAACGTTTCGAAAATGGCGCCCATGGTCAGTGATTATCGCTTGTGGGACACCAAACCTAGAAATTATATGATTGAATATGAAGATTGCAGCTGTCTTGCCGTCTGCCTCGAATGTAGGCATTGCCTCGGCCCACTTAGTAAAATAATCTACCGCAAGGATGATATACGCATGCCCCCCAGCCGAGTGAGGGTTACATGTAATAAAATTGATACCCCATTTGGCAAAAGGACCAATGACAATTATAGGGTGGATAGGAGAAGGTGGAGCGCGCATCTTTCGATCAAACACTTGATAGTTGTGGCATTTTCGGGCCACAATAATACAATCTTTAAACAAGGATGGCCAGAAGTAGCCAGCGCGCAATATCTTTTGGGTTGTGGCATACCCAGACATATGACCGCCACACGCTCAAGAGTGACAGTCATTTAGAACCCTTTCAGCCTCTTCGTGAGTTAAACAACGTCGAAAGATAGAATCTGCCCCACGGCGATAAAGAGTATCTCTAATAATTTTGTATTGTTGGGACTGGAATCGAATTTTCCGACGTTCCGACTTTGAATCTTCGAGCCGAAAGAATTGGGTCTGGAGATAGACGATGATATCCCGATACCACAGATCTAAAGTGCTGATTAGAAACAAAGATTCATCCGCAATTGGCTCCTCTACCACAGTTTCCGTGTCAGCACGCGGGAAGTCACACATTAACTCTGCAAAAACTAAAGATTTCTTAGACTTAGATTTTTCAAACTCCAAGTCGAACTCCCGCAGGATAACAATCCATTTGGAGTACTTGCCCCCTAGCAATTGTTTGGTCAAAATGTAGATCATAGGGTTTCAATCCGAAATGACTGTAGTTTTACGAAGTAAAATGTAGCGATGAAAATGTTGGACAGCTTGAGCGGCTGCCAATGCCAATTTTTCCACATGTGAATATTTTAGCTCAGTGGGATTTAACGTTCGAGTAAGGTAATATATCACATGTTCCGTTCCGAATTCATCTTCCTAAACTAAGACCATTCCAATGGTGGAATGGGAGGCGGCGAGGTACAAAAAGTAATCCTGGTTGTAGTTGGGAGGGTGCAACAACGGTGCATGGGTCAATGCGTGTTTGAGTGCATCAAAAGATTTCTGAGCTGTCTCATCCCAAGAGAATTGAGCGTTCTGTTTCAACAACCGTGTAAAACCATTTGTAACCTCGGCGTAGTTAGGAATGAATCATCGTAAAAAGTTTGCTTTCCGCTGCAAACTTTGGAGTTGGCGAAGACTCAAAGGAGGAGGCAATTTGATGATAGCTTCTACCTTCGAGGGATCGACGTGAATGCCGTCTTTCAAAACTACAAATCCTAGCAATCGTCCCACTTCTATACAGAAGACACATTTATGTGGGTTCAATCGAATACGATAATGCCTACACCTCATGAAGATTGCTCGTAAATGGACAAGGTGATCAGCTCGATGTAATGAATGAGCAGGCAAATCATCGAGATACGGTTGCACAATGTGTTTGATGTCATGAAACGCATAAGACATCGCCCTTTGAAAAGTTGCTCCGACATTCTTTAGCCCAAAAGGAAATTTCAAATAAGCAAATTTCCCCCATGGATAAATGAAAGCCGTTTTTGGTTGATCGGCAGGTAGAATATTGATTTGATTGTATCCGGAAAAACCGTCCATAAAGGAAAATATTCCGTTGCCGGCACAATCATCAATGATTTGATCGATATAGGGTGTTGGGTAGTTGTCCTTTGGACAAGCTCGATTAATGTCCCTATAATCGATGCATATTCTTATTTTTCCCTATTTTTTGTTAATCGGAACAATATTCGATACCCAATCCGTTAACGGGATCGGATAAATGAAACCTGCTTTTTCAACAGCTTTTCAACTTCTGCTTTAATTGCAGCAGCTTTTCATGGGTGAATCTGACGCAAATGTTGTCGGACGGGTTTAGCATCCGGGTAAGTCTTGATCTCATGAACAACAATCGCGGGATCAATTCCTAGCATTTCCTCGTAGGACCAGGCAAACATGTCGCGGAATTCTTGAAATAGGGCATTGTATGTCTGAATTTCGTCATCTCTACACGAGGCGCCTATGTGAATGTTTTCAATAATTCCAGGCTTAACTAAAATCTCAATGGAAATAGTTCGAGAGATATTTCCCAAATTCAGCTCTGAATCAGGATGTTTCATGGGATTCTGAGCTTCCTTGAAATATTCAGCTGTAAAAATTGATGAGAAATCATTTTCAAAATGATCATCCTCGGGTAAAAACAAAGATCTATGATGGAGATCGTCCCATGGTAAATCATCTATACACAGGACTTCACGAAGTTGTTCATCAGATGAAACAACTTTGGGAAACATTATTAGCTCCGAGGTTGATGTGAAAAGTGATTCCTCACGGACCACATTCATTAGGTCGATTTTGGTTGAACACGGGTCGGTAAAAGACTGCACGGCTTCATAAGAAATTTCATATGGACTCAAAGGCATAAAATTACCAAATGAGTCTATTTCAGATTCAGAAGGAACGATCCAAGGATCGTCATAATAAATAGTGTCTGATGTAATCATATGAATGGTTGCAAATGAAGATGATGCATTGAGTGGAGGAAAAAGAAAAGTTCCCAGTAAACCGGCATCTTTAACTAATCCTACTCCATCATCCTTAAATGGGATAGTCGTTTTACCGACATGTTGAATACTCTCTGAAGAAGATGGGTCGGATGAAAAGCAAGCCAGCTGGTCTATTGTTACGATCTTTCCATTATGTGGGAACTTTATTACGCGAAAGACCGATGAAACGACTACTGTCATAGCGTAAGTCCAACTTCGACCCAAGAGAAGGTTGTAGTCTAGAGGGGCATCAACCACCTCCACATCTAGACTAACGGTTTTTCCTTCAACCCCTATAGGCAAATCCTGTAGAATTCCAAAAGGATGAAACCCACGGCCATCAAAGGCCTTAAGAATTGTCGGGGATTGATTAAGTGAAGGAGAACCAAGTGATCTCCAACACTGTATCGACATAATACACGTTGAAGCTCCCTCATCAATTACAGTCCGATGAATAGGCCTGTTTTTTACTATCACTGGGATCTGGAAAGCCATTTGATGGGGCAAACGCGATGTACTATTTTCTAGATCAAAGATTATTAGGTTCGGGTCCTGAACATCAATAGCTCCTATAGCCGAAAAAAGTAATTTTCGTTGTGCTGGGCATGATTACAGCACTTCCAAAGCCGTCATTGCTGAGGGTGAAACAGCTAAGTCCTCAACAATGTTATAATTCTGAACCGCTCTCGCATGTGGATTGAAAGCAGACCTTCGAAGTACACCCTTGGCGGGCGGTTTGATTACTAAGTCTGGGTTAGGCTTCTCGATCTGTAGTGGATCGGAACCGGGAGCTGAGGTTGATGGATTAGAATGAGAAGATTCTGCTTCTTTGCCATCAACAGGACTTTTACTACCATAATCTTGCGATCGAGTCGCAATCCTTACATGGGACATCATCAAAATGGGTTCTTCATTGGCACTCGAGGAAGAACCTATCATTTTGCTATCTTTTGGGAATGGATCCTTCAAAACAGCAGGAATTTGGCAACCTTTGACGATCTTCGCAACCTCTGCTCGATGAGGGCAGTCTCTTGTAAAGTGTTCTTCTTCACAAATAAGACATGGATAACAAGGTTTGCGCTTTTCATCATTAGATTCCACCTTTCCAGTTTTCTCCTTTGGAGTTTTGTCTGCTTTATTCTTCTTCTTCCCTTTCTTCTTTCCACCGGATTTTGATTTAGCTGTAGATGACTCTACAACATGAATATCGGCGGAAACCTCAGCAAAAGAATCTCCTGTCGGGGAGTCTGGTAAGGTTATAATAGGAGAAGAATTCTTTGAGGATTTCTTCTTGCTTTTAGTGTTCATCGTACCAATCATGCCATCAGCGGCATGAGATCCCGAAGGAGCTGCAGCGATTTGATTTGACTTTGGAAGATCTGGGATCTTTTCATGTAACGTACCTGACTGAGTATAAACTAAGTCAAGGTACTGTGCTTGAGCAATCACTTGCTCCTCAGTAACTACTCCGGCCTTAGCTACATCTTCAGTAATCTTCGGTAACAATGATTTAACAAACCATTCAGCTAAGATCTGGTCCGGGATAAAAACTTTCACTAACCGCCTTCGACGTCTCCATTCATGAATATGATCGGAAATATAAGTGGACGTCGATTGCTTTAATGAAGTTAGTAACTCCGTGCCATTATCATATCTGACCGGCAACTGAAAATGAGTTAAAAACGAGGTAGCTAACTGACTAAAATTATAAAAAGAGGCCCGTGGTAACTCAATGTACCACTTGGCCGCAAGACCAATGAGAGTGCACTGGAAAAGACGTAAATGGATCGAATCATCCGAGATGGAATTAGAGGAACACCAGAGGTGGTAAGTCATCACATGATTCGACGGGTCCTCTCCAGATTTACCCTCGAACTTGGGAATGTCACTTGGCAACTTATTCGGCATTGGTGGCCAAAACAGAAGATAATTAATTGGATCGTTCGTTAGGCGCGACAAGTCTGGTAAATCCAAAGTTGCGATAAATGGTAGCTGCCGATTAGGATCCCTAAAACTCTGGGTCACAAGACCAGCCCCAGGAGGAGGATATCCAGGATAACTAGGAATAGGAATCGCATTCGGGATATTGTATCCTCCTGGAAAACCAGGATTAACCGGACCGTACTCGGGTTGTTGTGGTTGTTGATAAGTGTACCCAGGATACAGTTGATACTGGTAAACTGGTTGCTGGACAGCAGGACCAAATTGGTACTGTCCCTGGTACGGTTGATAAGTGAATTGTGGTTGACTTGTGACAACCGTACTTAGACCAAGTTTTCCTACAGGCATCTGAACCATAGTTTGAATCGTGGATCCAGACGATGGTAAAGATGTCTGAGGAGTAGATATAGGGATAGTAGAAATCGGAGCTGTCGATACTCCAGAAGTAAGTGGGGTAGATTGAACAGATGTTACGGCAGTTGCAACAGTCGTTTGAGATGGAGTACGAGGCGAAATAGGCCCAGAATAAGAAACTACCGAAGGTACAGAAGTTTGAATATTAGACTGGACTGGTTGTTGGGGTGAACCAGAAACTAAGGGTTGTCCAGTTTGAGATGACAACTGTACATTGGGCTGCAACACCTGTTGAACTTGCGATGGATCCCACACTATGTTCATTCCGGGGTACTGACCCATAACAGGTTGAGGATATTGAGATCCATAACCGGGTTGAGGGTAGGATTGATAATTGAAAGGTACATTTCTCGTTCCTTGAACATAAGATTGAACTTGGGGTGGCTGGAAACCTTGGTTCGAGTACTGACCTTGGGGTAGATACCCTTGAGGCATGTACTGATACTGGGGTTGACCTTGAGGTATAAATTGATACTGGGGTTGACCTTGGGGTACATATTGAGTCTGGGGTTGACCTTGAGGAATGTAATGTACCGTAGGCACGTACTGTCCTTGAGGTTGCCCCTCAGATGCAAATTGTGTACCTTGACGTTGCCCCCCAGGTGTTAATTGAGGTTGCCCCCAGGGGGTAACTGGCCACCTTGAGGTTGAGAATTGGGAATAGAACCTGACATCATAAGAATGTCTTCTACGCTCAACGGCTTTGCACCATTGCTTCCAGTGAATATCCTTTGTTCAATGGGTTGAGGAGATGCTCCCGAAAAAGTACCAGAAAGTGACTGATACCTAGCGGGAACAGAAGGACCGCCGTACAAAAAAGATTCAGGCGATTGAGTAAACATGGACGATTGACCTGACATATTTACGGGAGTATAAATACCCCTAGGTGGATAAGGAGCACGAGGTGATGAAAAACTTGACACTGAGTTGTCCAAATAATTAGTTAAAGAAAGATACCAAGTAGTACTTCTAGGTGGACTGTAAAAAATCGATTCACGCTCTCTTAGATCAATAGTAGGTTGATTTTCAGGGATAGGGATGCCTATTTCTTCTTTCGGAGCAAGCTCTTCAATAGCTGTCAAACCAGAAGGAATATTTTCGGTGATTACTCTTTCTACCCTAGGTGAATTAGGAGCTCTAGAAGTTGGAGAGACTAACCCCGATGTTGGAGTAACAGGTTCAGATATCTCAGGTTCTTCGCCTATATCACTAGTAGATGAAAAGCTACCAGCAAGTTCGCAAACCAAAATAGCTTCAGGATTATAACCTGTTTCTAGAATTTGGTAATCAAGATGAATAACCAACGAAGACTCTCCTTCTTCAGGCGACCCTACTTTACTGCCACTAGGAGTTACGAGGACTTTCAAATCTTTGTAATGGCCCAGGACTTCTTCACGAGGTTGGCCCCGAAGTCTACGGGACTTCCTCAACAAATCATCCACGGTTACAACCTCAGGAGACTGGCCCCGAAGTTTACGGGACTGTCTTGGTAATTCAGCCACAGGTAAAAACTTTTAACTACTGCACACGCAAACAAACTAAAATCTCAAAGCAAACCGCCTAAAGTCTCGAAAGATCCAAACAAATTCGAATCACATGCCTAAAGAATCTAGGGCGTCAAACCACACACAAACAGTAACTTTCTGGACCGAAAACACTAGTTGGTGATGAAATCCAACATCGCAGAATTCAGTACAGAAATGGCAGGTGGAACAGTTACCCCGACAACCTGCTTAATGAATAGATTGGACCAAGTTCCTCCACTTTAACCGTCTCGAGTGAAGTGAACCCCCCAAAAAATCCAAGTGAGTCTAGCAAATGTCTACTCCAGGTACAGTGGGATCTTCCCTCCACCGTCACCTTAGGAAGAATCCTAAAGATAATAGTCACTAAGGTCACCAACAGCAACAAATATACCTGGGGGAACAGTCTACGATCCGATACACACGCAAGGGCAGAGTAACAAGCTCAATCCCCTTGCTGGCTCCTTGACAATAATCCAAGGTTTACCGACAAGTGACCCCAGGCTCCTCGACAATGGTTAATCCGAGGTTTACCATTTGTAGTACGTGCATATCTGGCGTCGTGCCCAATGAAGGAGGATTGATTCCCTCACTGGTTTAGACACGATCTCGTGCTTCTCCTTTAAGAGGAGCTTTCCAGAGCATAAATGTAACAGTTGGATTTATCCTACTGCAGGATAAGCTACTTGTTTGTTTTTACTGTCTTGGAGAGTTAATTACTCTCCTACTCCAAGACACTAGCCTGATCTATATTGGTGTATCAGAGCCCTAGTAAATAAAAAGTTACTAGTAAGTTAATGTTACTTTAAGGGTTAATTTTTATGGCTTTTCTTTAGGACAAAAGGTAGCGGAGATGAAACTGATGGTGTGTATACTCGACTCAAATCTGCTTAAAAGATGCACCTAGGATGAAAAAACAATCTTTCCTTTTGAATGAATTCCCTAGCTAAGAGAGTTGGAGAATGCAAAACTTATAAAGACAACTTTCGTAGAAATGAAAATCAAAGAAAAAATCTCTTTATCTTTTCCAAAGCACATAACACATGACCACTAATTATTTCACGAAAATTTCCTTTCTCTTTTCAAAGACTTCAAATGCCACTAAAACAAACTTTCTTCAAAAGAGATTTTGTATTTTTTCCTATTTTAACAAAGCATGTAAAACTACCTAACAAAAATCAATTTTAAGATCTATGAAAATCTAAGAGAAATTTACCTAAAAGCAAATCTAATGAGGTAAAAGCCTACAAAATATAATTCCAGGATGTTTTACGCAGTTAAAATTCAACCAAGGACTAATTCATGCAGAATCATAAATCAGTCAAAAACAAAAATAAAAAGCTTTTTTTATTTTTCTTAAGAATGAAATTCACAGCTTAACAGACAAGCCTTCTCGAAATTCCGCAAAGAGACAACACAACGGTAGGTTTCTCAAACAAAGGTGGATTTTACGAATGGTCTGACTCCTAAGAAGACTGAAAAGACTAGGGATATCCAAGGTTTTTACAACTTCTAAAGCCAAAGTCACTACAAGACCAATACAAAAATCAGACCTAGGGCTAGAATTTCTATTAACTTCACTAAAACCCTTGACGCTAATGAAACAAGTCTAGATGAAAGCTTCTGGCAGGTAACCAGTGGATTTGGGCAGCAAAAGCAAGCTATAAACAAAATCTAATAGGTAAAAAGGAAAAAATGGAAATTCTCTAAACTTTTGACAGGGTACGCAGGCAACCTGTTTGCACAGGTGCGGCCATGCTCTGTGTACAAAGCAGAAGTGCGTACAGGTACGCACTGTGCTTAACGCAGAGGGTGCGTACTGCTCTTAAAACCAAGAAAAATAAAAAACTAACTCAACCCTAAGCTATTCCACCCAAATTCACAGTCAATCAGTCAAAAACTAGAAAGAAATCAGATTTTCTCAAATCAAAGTATCAATCAAAAGAGAAATCAATCAAATCCATGGATTCCCCAGTGGAGTCGCCATTTTGTCATGTGGAAAGAGTCAATTTTGCGGACAAAACCGACCTCCCTAGAAAACAAGGCTTTTCTAGTGACAAACAAAATAGTCAAGCACTATCTTTCCCTAAATATGCATTTAAAATAAAAGCAACCAGGTGTTTAAGGCTTACCTTTAGTCCAACACTTGTTTGTAGCAGCCAAGCCTCTTCAATCCAGATGAGCTCCTTCTCCTTGAAGCTTGCATTCACTAACAAGCAAACGATTACATAGCACCTGAATAACTCATATAATAAAACATATTCATCATAAAGACCAAGGAGTTTATGAAACAAATTATATATAACAACTTGTTGAGAAAATGAACTTAATTGTATTAATTGGAAACAAAAGAAACCATTACAACTAGTGCCTTGGTGTTGTGCAGGTCCCTCCCAGGGTCCAGCAAGAGTTCTCCTTTACTTTGATCAACTCACCCACTTCCAAATGAAGCTAAGAAAGGATTGGAATCTCTCCTCTCAAGCTCTATAAGGGAGTCCTAATTTCAGCAGCATCTACCCTTAGGAATGTTCAGCTTTCAACCTCTCCTCCCTCTGGCCCAATGCCTGTATTTATAATGCTTTGGGGGAAGTTAATCAGGTCCACCATCAATGGGATAAGCCCCTCTTTCAAAGGGATAGCTCCCCTCTTCATGGGATAAGTTCCTCTTTCATTGGGATGCATGAACCATCTGGAGGCGCTCAATCCACGTCAAACCATCTTCTAGAATGCTCTAGAATCGACCACAAGTAAGTTTTTTGAAGTAGAACTTGCGCCTTTTGACCTTTACAGGAGTATGCACCCACCCCTTTACAGAAAGAGCGTACAAGTACGCAGGTATTATGTACTTGAGGTGCATACACGCAGGTAAGAGTAAGAGAAACTGCGTAACCAGAGTTATATTGATTTTTAAAGACTTTCTCTCTTTTTTGGAGTTTGACATGAGGAGCAGAGGTATAGGACTTGCCAAGGAGGACAATATGGTTATTGATGGAGCCATACTGACTGTAAATAGTCATGGTGACAAATTTTAGTGTAACACCTTCCTTTCCCATTTCTAGCACACAGTTATAGGTTTTCATGGAGATTTAGATCTCCCTCTAGATTGAAATCTTGCACTCGAGGACTTATTTTTATTTTTGTTCTAGGAGCATCCTCGTATAGACAAGGCATATCCATTTTGTCTCTTCGTATTTTTTCATCTCATCTCCTCCGACAAGAAGGATGAGACTATTTTATCAAACTTCAAGGTAGTTGTATTGCTACTTATTGCAACAACTTGACTATCCCACGAATCTGGTAGAGAACACTGCAAACTTATGCACTTATCTTCATCTGAAATTTTAATATTAGTTAATAACAACTGACTTACCACAGTAATAAAGGCATTCAAATTCTCTGTCATCGAGTCTCCATCTTGAATCCTCAGGTTATACAAATTTTGTCGTAGGAACAGTTTGTTCGCTAGAGACTTAGATTGATACAAAGTCCCTAACTTGTCCAATAAAGCCTTCATTGTAGCTTCCCCTAATACATTCAACAATAATACACACAACCATATTGTGGTCTCTGATTTCCGATCTAACTTCCTCCAATAATTGTCTGACATTGTTGTTGGTTAAGTACCCAGATCTACCACGATCCACTAATTTTTATCCACCAACAAATCCACCATCTTGAGTTTCCACAACTCAAAAAACTGACCATTAAATTTCTCGATCTCTATCTTTCCACTGCTTGCCATCTTCTTTCACTGTAGGAATCGATCCCATAGATCTCCCACTAAACAGGGTCTACCATAGGCCCGAGGAAAACCCCTCAGCAGCAAAGGTGTCCCCTTGAAGACGAAACAACTATGATACCAAATATAGGTTTTAACGTTGTACATAAATTACCTACATACGAATTCTAAAAACAGAAAATAAACAGTTTCAAGAGCATAAAACATAAAACATATATACATATATATTTTCTCCTGGATCCCAAATGATCCAAAAATGAATCCTGGATAAACCTCTACGTCTAAAAGACTTCATATAAGTGGTAAAAGATTCCAAATGGCACAAATCCTTTGTAAATCAGAGGAAAATTAAAGTCGCAGGCTGCTCTCGAAAATAGTCTCTTTGTAGATATCCCTTCATTCTGAATCTAACACAACTTGAATGGGTGAAAAAAGACTTCAGATGCAGAAGTTATCATAAAATGAAACTGCCTCTATCCTTGGGAAAAAGGAGCAAAATCCCCTAAAAAGGGATCCTAAAAACCCTCTAAATCTCCAAGTCTTCTAAAAATCCATCGCAAAAGGAGAAGTTTTATACTTATCAGTTTACACTATTGGAAGAAAAAAAAACATGAGAAAACAATGAAAATCGAGCCCATCGGAGGTCAAAGGGATAATGAATAGGAGCCGTCAGATCTGGCCAATCAATGGTCTAGATACAATTGGCAATCACAATTGGCGGTGGAATTCGGAGAATATCGGAACATGGTATATGATTATTGCGATCACGAAATTGCAATCAGCGATTTCAACGAAGCGATATCAGAATCGGTGACTACAATGGAGTGCACCTTAAATGGCCCGAGGTATGTGCGATATGCGATTGCGACAAGTCACATCGCAATATCACATCAGAGATACGCAACGACACGGGCTGTATATATATACATATATGAGATGCGATTGATTGAACCCGATAACATTATAACAGATATTATATATATTTTGAAGTCTGGAAAATGCCAATTCCCTTTGTATTTGCATATTTCGTTTATCAAACAAAATACAAAGGATAAAGTGTTGATGCGATAAACCAGACCCAAAAGGGTTCCTTAAGGCTATTGAATGTCATTTCAAATCCACCCAAGGCCATATTTGCGGGATTTTAGTGTTTTAACGTATTTTTAAAATATGAAGGGAAACCTTGGAACAAGGCCATTTGCAACATGCGAAAGCGATTCCCAGGCAAACCCAATAGAAATATAAGGCGGGATTAAGGACTTTTGAAGTTCGATAAACAGAGATTTGGCAGGTTTTCCCCGTGTTTTACAACATTCTCTGTGTAAACAGGGAACGACTATTTCTGAGGAATTTCAAGCGCCAATGCACCCTTCCGTTACAGCACAGGTGGCTGCCATCCCTGAGGGCATTTAGCAATGATTGCTAACACTCAGAGAAGGGATTTGAGTGGACAAAGGCTGGAAGAAAGAGAGCCTGAAAGGGAAAATAAATAGACAGTGTCGATTTGGCTTAAAAGCCACAGAATGAAAAAGACAAGGTGGGTTGTTGTAGTTGACTATTGGTTGCTGAGGTTGTTGTTGGGTTTTGTTGCTGAAAGTGAAGCCAAAGTAGGAAGGTGAGGTGAAGGAGGAAGCGCAGAAGCAAAAAAGCAGCCAAGGGAGTCACTTGGAGTTCAAGTGAAAATCCTAGAGAGTTGTAAATTGATAGAGGGCAGAAAGAAGCTAGAGCCGAAGAGCTAGAGCCAGAGCCAGAGCCTAAGAGACAGAGTCAGAGCCAAAGAGGCAGAGCCAAGAGCCAAGAGCAAGAGCTTCAAAAGCTAGGGAATAACATGGTGTCTCAACCCACTATTTCTATGTAGAACAGTAGGAGTTAAACCAAGAGCTTGTAAAAGACTTATACCATAATCCCAGAGAGCCTAGTTGAGTTGAATAGAGCTCACGGAGATGTAGCCCAGGAGTTGTGGGTGAACTCCTAATTAAATTATTGTTTCTATGTGATTGTTTATTGCTGCTTTATTTTCTGTTACATGTATTTATACATCAGTTTCAACACATTAACTTACAACACAACAACATAATTTAAAAGCATATGAACAGTTAAAAACAAATACCAACATACACCATTGTTTTCAAGAATTTTTAATTCCGCATTGGTTAATCAGTAAGACTTGGGAATATTTAAAGCTTTGGAAGTGGGAGAGGTTCTTGTAAATTAGACAGGAAGCTTAAGTGCCCCATTTTCAGATCATGTGGTATCGGAGCCTGAGATTTGATTGACCACACCTTCAAAGAAAGTTATTTCAAAATGCTTGATTGGCAAAGAAAAGACTGCTTCTCTAAAAGGTGTTTGAACAACAAGAGGCTGGTTGTATGATTCTTTTACAGACTGACTATTTTCCGAGTTTGCGGAGGTAAAGGGAAAGTTGTTTCTAGCTTAGTCCAGGAAGGACAAATAGGAAGAACGGCTGAAGGCATTCTTCTATCCCAAAGGACCTCAAGGTAATCCAAAGCACAAGAGGTTTGTTGCAAGAGGTTGTTGAATAAGCTCTTTATTTATCTTGTTGAAGTTTTTTTTTGTTCATTGACATAATGACAACTTCTACAAGTGGGTCCTCAAATTTTTCTCTCTTCGCAAGATTCTTTGATGAAGACATGAAGCAAGAATTGTCCACCATGATGGATATGGTGAGAGAAATGTATGAGGATGGAAGGAAGAGCAACATACTTAGAGAACAGTTGAATTCCATGGAGGAAGAGAAGCAGTTGCTTTCTGTCCAATTGCAGGAAATGGAGAGGCAACTTCATATTTCAAATATGAACCTAAAAAGGATGCATGAGTTGGAGACACAACTCTTTGTTTCCCAAGAAGCCTTAGTCAAGTATCAGCTTGAAGAAGAGGTAAACCATTCTAGTTTGTCTTCAAATTCCTCGGAGAATGCTTATATTGGTTCTTTTGAAAAACATACCAAAGACATAGGTTCCAAGCTAATGTCCAAGATGGGCTATGAAGGAAAAGGCTTGGGTAGACATGCACAAGGTATTGTTGAGCCAATAATTATTGAGGAAAGGCCTAATATTTGGGTCTTGGCTATGGACAAGCTTATGGAGAAAGTTACAAGGCTGCCATGAAGGCCATTGAAATAGCTCCAAGGAGGGGTTGCATTACTGAGTGCGAAGATTGTATTCAAGAGGAATGAAATAGCTTGAAACATCATTTGCAGGATGTAGGTGTTCAGAAGCACACAATTGAACCAGAGAGTTGGCGAGACTCCAAGAGCCTTGAAGAGATTGATGGTGTTCCAAAGGGAGCCACTTCTTCATTTTCTTCACCTCTTCATGAAGGCAATGAAGGTGAAAGAGAAAGGTATAAATTTGGTTCTAAACATTTTCCTTTTCATTTTGCAAAGCATGGTAAATTTCCACATATGTATGGGAAAATAATTGCATGTTCCTTTTGTGGTTTGGATAACCATCATGTTTCTAGATGTTGGAAGAGAATGGCTACACACAGGAAACTTTTGAAGGAAAGGAAGCAAGAAGCCAAAGGTCCATTGGACAAGGAAAATCATGATGTCAAGAGGATGCACATGCATTGCACTTACTGCCATAAGCAAGGACATTTTGCTGCAAAAAGTTGGACTTTGAATCCAGAAATGCTTCCACAAAAGTTGAAGAAAGTGGAAAGAGAAGATGGCAAAAATGGAAGTGAAGATTCCATGAATGATGTGTCTCAGAATGATTCACATGATGATGCTGATGTGCAGACAAGGGTAGTACCTTTGGAAGGGATTGGTAAGGAACAAGAAGAGTTCTTATCTGATTAAGATTGCATGTCTATTGATGCATCTACATTATATTTCATTTCAGCTTCAAAAGTACAGTGTGCTTAAGTGAAATTTGAAGGATGAAATGCATGCATGAGCATGAGATGCATGAACACAGGGATGTTGATGATTTCCTTCTTTTTGAACATGTATGTGTAATTAACTTGTAGGGTTGATTGCTTTGACATGCATGTGATGCCATGTTGACTTGGAAGAAGTTAACTTGGTCTCCAAATGGAGATAATGATGAAGTGTTTCATCTTTTGAAAAGATTCATAATGGTCTTTTCTACATGCTTGACTTGAAGAGTCATTTGTTTTAAAGACATGTTTTGTGGGCTTATTGATTAGTCCATCATTTGTATGTAGATATAAGACATGGAGGTGTTCACAAGATGTGAAAATTTGTTTCTTTTGTTGAAGCAAGAGTTTAGGCCATCTAG
The DNA here is from genome assembly GCA_031772625.1 of Pinus tabuliformis. NCBI lineage: Eukaryota > Viridiplantae > Streptophyta > Pinopsida > Pinales > Pinaceae > Pinus > Pinus tabuliformis. The sequence continues at coordinate 496,717,662 of CM062805.1, read as the reverse complement.
TCGTTGTCTATGTTTTCGTTGTTGTTAACAGTTGTTGTTGACAGCTTTTCAAACAGGTACAAATGAAATTTGTGGAGTAGATGTACTTCACATTTGTTTGAGCCACCTTGGATCAATGATCAAGACAAAGAAGTTCAAACCACCTTCTATGACCAGTTTAGTAGAAGTTCTGCAGAAAGGCAAGGAGGAAGACAGTTCTTCCCAGGAAGACTAGCCCATCCAAGAAGGGAAGTGGTCGGAAACCTTGGTTCAGAGGCACTATGTAAAGGCAAGTGTAGGGAGGCTAAAAGAAGAGGGCGAGTCACTCTCATTTACTGTTCAAATCAGTATATCAGTCTTTCGGAGACCAAAAGTTCTTTTAGTGGGAAGGCGTGATCCAAAAATGGACCTTGGATAAACCTCTAAGTCTAAAAGACTTCATATAAGAGGTAAAATATGCCAAATGGCACAAATACTTTGTAAATCAGAGGAAAATGAAAGTCACAGGCTACTCTCGGAAATAGTCTCTTTGTAGAGATCCCTTCATTCTGAATCCAACACAACTTAAATGGGCGAAAACAGACTTCAGATGTAGAATTTATCATAAAATGAAACTGCCTCTATGCTTGGGAAAAGGGAGCAAAATCCCCTAAAAAGGGATCCTAAAAACCCTCTAAATCTCCAAGTCTTCTAAAAATCCATCGCAAAAGGAGAAGTTTTAGACTTATCGGTTTACACTATCGGAAGGCGAAAGAACATGAGAAAACAACGAAAATCAAGCCCATCAGAGGTTAAAGCAATAATGAACAAGAGCTGTCGAATTTGGCCGATCAACAGTCCAGATCCAATCGGAAATCACAATCGGTAGTGGAAGTCGGCGGATTTCAGAACAAGGTATATAATTATTGTGATCATGAAATCACAATCGGCGATTTCGATGGAGCGATATCGCAATCGGCGACTACAATGGAGCGCACCTTAAATGGCCTGGGGTATGTGCGATATGTGATTGTGACAAGTCGCATCTCAATATCGCATAAAAGATATGCAATGGCACGGGGCTATATATAGATACATATATGCGATGTGATTGATCGAACCCAATAACATTATAGCCGATATTATATATATTTTGAAGTCCAGAAAATGCCAATTCCCTTTGTATTTGTGTATTTCGTTTATCAAATGAAATACAAAGGATAAAGTGCCGATGCGATAAACCAGACCCGAAAGGGCTCCTTAAGGATATTGAATGTCATTTCAAATCTGCCCAATGCCATATTTGTGGGATTTTAGTGTTTTAACATATTTTTAAAATATGAAGGGAAACCTTGGAAGAGGGCCATTTGTGACATGCGATAGTGACTCCCAGGTGAACTCGATAGAAATATAAGGCAGGATTAAGGACTTCTAAAGTCTGATAAATAGAGATTTGGCAGGATTTTCCTGTGTTTGACAATGTTCTCTGTGTAAACAGGGAATGACTATTTCTGAGGAATTTCAAGTGCCGATGCACCCTTCCATTACAACACAGGCGGCTGCCATCCTTGAGGGCATTTAGAAATGATTGCTAATGCTCAAAGAAGGGATTTGAGTGGACAAAGGCTAGAAGATAGAGAGCATGAAAGGGGAAATGAACAGGCAGTGCCAATTTGGATTAAAAGCCCAGAATGAAAGAGATAAGGTGGGTTGCTGTAGTTGACTGTTGGTTGCTAAGGTTGTTGTTGGGTTTTCTTGCTAAAAGTGAAGCCAAAGAAGGAAGTTGAGGCGAAGGAGGCAGCATAAGAAAAAAGCAGCCAAGGGAGTCACTTGGAGTTCAAGTGAAAAGCCCAGAGAGTTGTAAATTGATAGAGGGCAGAAAGAATCGAGAGCCAGAGAGCCAGAGCCAGAGCCAGAGCCGAAGAGCTAGAGTTAGAGCCAAAGAGCTAGAACCAAGAGCCAAGAGCCAGAGCCTCAAGAGCCATGGAATAACATGTTGTCTGAACCCACTGTTTCTGTGTAGAATAACAGGAGTTAAGCCAAGAGCTTGTAAAAAAGAATTATACCATAATCCCAGAGAGCCTATTTGAGTTGACTAGAGCTCATGGAGATGTAGCCCAAGAGTTGTGGGTGAACTCCTAATTAAATTTTTGTTTCTGTGTGATTGTTTATTGCTACTTTATTTTCTGTTACATGTATTTATACATCAGTTTCAACACATTAACTTATATCACAACAACATAATTTAAAAGCATATGAACAATTAAAAACAAATACCAACAGACACCATTGCTTTCAAGCATTTTTAATTCCGCATTGGTTAATCAATAAGACTTGGGAATATTTAAAGCTTTGGAAGTGGGAGAGGTTCTTGTAAATTAGACAAGAATCCTAAGTGCTTCATTTTTAGATCACCAAAATAGGGACTACCAGATTGAATTTTCATTATATTCCTTTCAATGTTACAATACATCTATATATATATATCATGTCGAAGTATCCATAATCCCCAATTCATTAACCCTGGATTAGAACATAATCGTAGTTCCCTTGAATGGATCTACAAGATACCATGGGCAAAAGATCATCATGCCAAAAACCATGTGCAAAACCCATGCACAAAACCCAGTTGTCAGTTTCAAAGTGTTGGGTTTCTTAAAGGTTGTTCATCTTCAACTATTCGAGATCCGGCTCCTCATCCACATTCACAACGAATTTCCAAATGCCAACATTCTGACAAAGTTAGCCATGGGAAAGATCATTGTTTTGATCTTCATCCATGTGAGCATTGCGTTCAACACACTCATCATTCAAAAAGATGCTTTAGAAACAAGCCTCCTGCAAGAATGAAGATTCACCTTGGATGGATCACTTCTTGGAAATAGGCTTCAACAACCAAGAATATATTTTTCTCATACCACAAAATTTGTTCTCGAGTTTTGACACATCTTGCAGTTGATATTTATTCATCTTCTCACCTTATATCTAATAAGGGGGGAATTGATGGTCATCTACAAGCTTCAAATATAATCAAGTGAGTTTGAGCCACAACCTGAACCTGCTGCCTGATCCTAGAGCTAACAGAATACTTCAACTTCTAGCTAGAAGACTTCAACTTCTAGCCAGATTTGGGATTGTTCAAGGAACTGCATCAAATGTTCTAGGTTGATACCCAAAAGTCTCCCTTCTAAATGGATTTGGAATTGTTCCAAGAACTTCACTAAGCATTCTAGTGTTGGTGGTCATCATTATAAACCACTAGTTGAGACCTCGAGTTCTTCCACCTTATACCATCATCTCAGAGAGCACATTCAACCTATTTCTATCATGCATTGTTGTATATTTTTATTATAGCTCTCTTCTTTGACTCGTATATACCCCTTAAGATTAAGGGGGGAAATGTGGCCCATTTTAGATATCAAAATTTCTGGTGATCTATGTTGTTCATGTGTTCCGGGTGATCTATGTTATGTCCTAAAGTATTCTAAGTGTGTGTTCATGCTCAAAGTCTTCTCATGGTTCATGTTGGCCTCACTGATCCCACACCACCAAATCTAGAAAACTTCCCAACCAAGCAACATAGCATCACTCAACCTTCTTGAACTACACACTACTCAGTCTCAGTCTTCAAGCTTCAGCTTGCCTCTTGGCACTACACAATGTGTAGTCCCTTCCTTTTAGAAATGTGTACTGCGCAGTATTAGTCTTCAATCCCAACCCTTGAGCTCTAGAATTGTGCAATCCCTTCCTTCATTCAGTCTCCTGTATTCACTACACAGTCTCAAGCATCAAGCCTCAACATTGAGCCTTTGACTGTGTAAATGTTCAATCCCTTGGCTTGTGTCCTTTCAAAACTCTGCAATGGGAAACGTCAAGCCTCAAGCCTCAAGCCTAACCCCTTGAACCCCTCAAGTATGTATTTATTTTTCTGTGGCCTACCTGAACTCTGCATTAAGCAGTCTCAAGGCTCAATCCTGACCCTTGATCTTTTGAACTACTCAACTACGCAATTCCTTGAGTTTGTCCCCTAACCCACCACCCAGTTCTATCTCGGTCTGTGCTTATCATGAATCATGTTAGATCGGGGTTGATCGAACAAATGTCTTCTTGTCATGATTGGATTTTAGTTGCAGGTATTTTATATGTCATGAAAGGATGCTGATGAAGGAGATGGAGGAGGAGACCCTGCTATAAGACACCTTTGAAGTTGTGAAAAAAAATTCATTAACCAAGAGAGACAAAGAGACACTAGATTGCAGCAATAGATGAAGATCAAGATCACATTAAAGACTCCTTATATTCAATCCATGTGAAGGAGGACAAGAAGATCATGTCTCATATCTCAAGAAGACATAAAGAAAGAAGTAGAAAAGAGTGGCTTGTCATTACCATGTGATCATAAATTCCATGTCATCATTGTCATGTCATGAGTCATCATGTACCACATCATTTTTTGGATTATGTAAATTCAATATTAGAGAAATGTAATGTAAAGTGGAAGTCCTAGAGTCATCCATGTAACATGAAAAGTCATCTAGGAAGTCCAAACATCATAGAGAAGTCAAACATGCATGAGGGTACTCCAAGACTCACAAGGGAGGTGAATGATCACCCCATTTTTTATATATAAACCCTTGTTGCTCATGTAAAGGACTTTTCACCTTGGCTCCCCTACTAGCAATTAGAGAGGAAGACAGTTCATTTGGAGGAGTAGGTGGTTTCTCTAATGCTCCATTATTGGAGATGTTGTTCACTATCTTGATGTATCTTGGAAATTTTGCTTAATTTCAATGCTCATTGAGCCAACACACTTTCATGCGTATGTTGTATATATTGTAAGAATATTCTTTGAATATTTGCAATGTATGTTGTTTTCATCTGTACTAAGTAAATTGAACTATTTTGATGGATTTGGTACTTATCTTTTTGAAGTTGTGTTGTATGTGTTTTAACAATCATTGCTGCTATGTGAAATATTTTGGTAGTTTTCCAATGATTCATTCATATGTATATGCTCATGTGTCTTTACTAGGTTAGTACTATTACTTGTATTTTAAAGGCTCACTTTTCTCCCCCCTTTCGGTAGAATAACCTTGATACATTCTACAAATGAACATTCCACAAGGCATACTCACTTGTTCATCTGAAGTACATGTGCATTACTCCCTTGTATTGAACATTGTAGCCAAGGAAAATCTCTAAGAACATATGGCTATTGGGCCTTATTTCTGGAAGGGCTCCCACACCAAATGGTGCAAAGTATAATTGGGACTTTTCATTGGGGAGACCCCCTTGGTTGACGGATTTCCATCACTGTCAACACATCACTAGCTTCCCCACTATTATGTCCCCTTCTCTTTCTACTGATTGTCATAATTTAGATGAATTTTCCCCTTTACTACCCCTTCTTCACATAATAAATATCATTCTCATCCATTTTATGAATATACATCTGTTTTGGTGTCCCCTCCCTCCCCCCTCCTTTAATCTCTTCCCTCCTAGAGCCCTTGACTTTGGCCCCTTCCTTCGACTCTACCCCTATCCCTCTAAACCTATCCTCACTTCCTCTTTTGCTTCCTTGGCATGTCTTGTCCTAGGAGGGAACCCCTCCATTAAGGTTCTCAATCCTCTTATTCAACCAACTCCCTTAATTGGACTATATTTTTAGAGAAAGTTAAAAAATATATGGCTTATAAAATGTACAAAATTTCTCGAAATAAACCTCTTGCCTGAGAATTACAAAACGAAAAATGCTTTACTAATCCCTAACGACATCTTAATTTAACATTTCAATAACTTGCAGAGGATTGTTAGAATCTATTTGGCCACCATCACCCAAACCTGTCAAGGGGTGTAATATTTATACAAGTTAGAAAATTCCCAAGGGAATTGACAAATTCTCTTTGATCTGAGTCAATTGTGTCTTAATCTCCTCTAGTCCTTCGAGAATCTTGTCCAGTTTCGAATGACAAATTTCACTACAAAAATTCCTTTCTCTTGAAGTATCCTCCATTGTTTCATCCACCTTAGGGAGCTTTCCACCACTCATAGTGTTTGATGCTAAAAATAGGAAGTGTGAATGAAGTCTTGATTGACGTGGTCATTCATTTTATAAGTCTAGTCACCCTCACAATGATCATAGTCGATTAACTCATCTAATTTCTTCAAAGCATATCTGTATTAATGGTTAGTATGGCACATTTAATCCACATAGGTGATTGGACATCCCAATGTAATTGAATACCATGAATTGCTCCAAGACTCCATTTCCCAAAAAAAGGAACTTGGCCTTCATTTTTGTTACTTAGCAATGTAGAAACATCGCTAGTGGGAGCTAAATGTTGTAGTCAAATTTGAAAACTAAGATTAATCCTTTTTTGAGTATATTCTTAATGTTAATTGAAAGTCGATTGAGTATACATGGATTTTACAAATTTTGTATGAAATCAATTTAAAAAAAAAAAAAAAAACAAACAAACAAACAAAATTATGAATCTCATGTTAAAACCTTGTGTTATGTTTCCATTTAAAAAAAATTATTGTTTAAAAAAAAAGTAATGAAATCCTTCCATCAGATGGTGGTTTTTGATTCAAATAGTTTAGGATCTGTTGAAAAGTGTGCAACAAGAAATGCTTGTTGAGATTGCAACAAGATGATGGAGCTTAGTGGAAAGGAGTCGCCTTCACTAAGTGGACCCGCAAGCTATTTTTGGCACAAGTCTATTTTTAGACTATGTCTATTTTTAGACATATGGATCATGGTCTATGAGTTGCAGGATGATGTTTATGGATGATTGGTCATGTTGGGAAAAAAATAGATGGACTTCTATTTTTAGATCACATCGGAGTGATTGTCAGTCTAAATATAGAACAGTCGAATATTATTAGCCCTTAGTAATATTTGGACTATAAACATTATCTTATTCTCTTGGAGCACTTCAGGATGAGCTACGGATGTGGCACATGCAGATGACAGAAGGAAATACGAGTTTCCTTATGTGTTACTGGAGCTATTGCATGAAGGACTTCAGTTAGAATTCAAGTGGTTGAGTTCTGTGGTGTTGGAGGAGCAGTTGTTGGAGTTGTGTTCAGTTTGACTTAATTGAACTAGTTGTATTTAGTCTAACTGGTCAATAGACTAGAGATGAGTTGGATGAATTAGTTATTAATTAATTCAGAAATTATTAACTCATAATGGAACGAGTTTGGATTCATTCATTCTCTTGCAGGATTGTGCAATAGAGGCAGGCAAGAAGCGGGGGAGATTTGGAGATCAAATCTGAGCTAGTTTATGTGTAGCATGAGGAGATAGTACTAATATATATATATATTAGTACTAATATATATATATATGATATATATATATATATATATATATATATATATATATATATCATGTCGAAGTATCCATAATCCCCAATTCATTAACCCTGGATTAGAACATAATCGTAGTTCCCTTGAATGGATCTACAAGATACCATGGGCATAAAATCATCATGCCCAAAAACATGTGCAAAACCCATGCACAAAACCCACTTGTCAGTTTCAAAGTGTTGGGTTTCTTAAAGGTAGTTCATCTTCAACTGTTCCAGATCCGGCTCCTCATCCACATTCACAACGGATTTCCAAATGCCAACATTGTGACAAAGTTGGCCATGGGAAAGATCATTGTTTTGATCTTCATCCATGTGAGCATTGTGGTCAACACACTCATCATTCAAAAAGATGCTTTAGAAACAAGTGTCCTGCAAGAATGAAGATTCACCTTGGATGGAACACTTCTTGGAAATAGGCTTGAACAACCAACAATATATTTTTCTCATACCACAAAATTTGTTATCGAGTTTTGACACATCTTGTAGTTGATATTTATCCATCTTCTCACCTTATAGCTAATAAGGGGGGAATTGATGGTCATCTACAAGCTTCAAATATAATTAAGTGAGTTTGATCCACAACCTGAACCTGCTGCCTGATCCTAGAGCTAACAGAATACTTCAACTTCTAGCTAGAAGACTTCATCTTCTAGCCAGATTTGGGATTGTTCAAGGAACAACATCAAATGTTCTAGGTTGATACCCAAAAGTCTCCATTCTAAATGGATTTGGAATTGTTCCAAGAACTTCACTAAGCATTCTAGTGTTGGTGGTCATCATTATAAACCACTAGTTGAGACCTCGAGTTCTTCCACCTTATACCATCATCTCAGAGAGCACATTCAACCTATTTCTGTCATGCATTGTTGTATATTTTTATTATAACTCTCTTCTTTGACTTGTATATACCCCTTAAGATTAAGGGGGGGAATGTGGCCCATTTTAGATATCAAAATTTCAGGTGATCTATGTTGTTCATGTGTTCCGGGTGATCTATGTTATGTCCTAAAGTATTCTAAGTGTGTGTTCATGCTCAAAGTCTTCTCATGGTTCATGTTGGCCTCACTGATCCCACACCACCAAATCTAGAAAACTTCCCAACCAAGCAACATAGCATCACTCAGCCTTCTTGAACTACACACTACTCAGTCTCAGTCTTCAAGCTTCAGCTTGCCTCTTGGCACTACACAATGTGTAGTCCCTTCCTTTTAGAAATGTGTACTGCGCAGTATTAGTCTTCAATCCCAACCCTTGAGCTCTAGAATTATGCAATCCCTGCCTTCATTCAGTCTCCTGTATTCACTACACAGTCTCAAGCATCAAGCCTCAACATTGAGCCTTTGACTGTGTAAATGTTCAATCCCTTGGCTTGTGTCCTTTCAAAACTCTGCAATGGGAAACGTCAAGCCTCAAGCCTCAAGCCTAACCCCTTGAACCCCTCAAGTATGTATTTATTTTTCTGTGGCCTACCTGAACTCTGCATTACACAGTCTCAAGGCTCAATCCTGACCCTTGATCTTTTGAACTACTCAACTACGCAATTCCTTGAGTTTGTCCCCTAACCCACCACCCAGTTCTATCTCGGTCTGTGCTTATCATGAATCATGTTAGATCGGGGGTTGATCGAACAAATGTCTTCTTGTCATGATTGGATTTTAGTTGCAGGTATTTTATCATGTCATGAAAGGATGCTGATGAAGGAGATGGAGGAGGAGACCCTGCTATAAGACACCTTTGAAGTTGTGAAAAAAAATTCATTAACCAAGAGAGACAAAGAGACACTAGATTGCAGCAATAGATGAAGATCAAGATCACATTAAAGACTCCTTATATTCAATCCATGTGGAGGAGGAACAAGAAGATCATGTCTCATATCTCAAGAAGACATAAAGAAAGAAGTAGAAAAGAGTGGCTTGACATTACCATGTGATCATAAATTCCATGTCATCATTGTCATGTCATGAGTCATCATGTACCACATCATTTTTTGGACTATGTAAATTCAATATTAGAGAAATGTAATGTAAAGTGGAAGTCCTAGAGTCATCCATGTAACATGAAAAGTCATCTAGGAAGTCCAAACATCATAGAGAAGTCAAACATGCATGAGGGTACTCCAAGACTCACAAGGGAGGTGAATGATCACCCCATTTTTTATATATAAACCCTTGTTGCTCATGTAAAGGACTTTTCACCTTGGCTCCCCTACTAGCAATTAGAGAGGAAGACAGTTCATTTGGAGGAGTAGGTGGTTTCTCTAATGCTCCATTATTGGAGCTGTTGTTCACTATCTTGATGTATCTTGGAAATTTTGCTTAATTTCAATGCTCATTGAGCCAACACACTTTCATGCGTATGTTGTATATATTGTAAGAATATTCTTTGAATATTTGCAATGTATGTTGTTTTCATCTGTACTAAGTAAATTGAACTATTTTGATGGATTTGGTACTTATCTTTTTGAAGTTGTGTTGTATGTGTTTTAACAATCATTGCTGCTATGTGAAATATTTCAGTAGTTTTCCATTGATTCATTCATATGTATATGCTCATGTGTCTTTACTAGGTTAGTACTAATACTTGTATTTTGAAGGTTCACTTTTCTCCCCCCTTTTGGTAGAATAACCTTGATACATTCTACAACTGAGCATTCCATAAGGCATACTCACTTGTTCATATGAAGTACATGTGCATTACTCCCTTGCATTGAACATTTTAGCAAAGGAAAATCTCTAAGAACATATGGCTATTGAGCCTTATTTCTGGAAGGGCTCCCACACCAAATGGTGCAAAGTATAATTGGGACTTTTCGTTGGGGAGACCTCCTTGGTTGACTGATTTCCAACACTGTCAACACATCACTAGATTCCCCACTATTATGTCTCCTTCTCTTTCTATTGATTGTCATAATTTAGATGAATTTTCCCCTTTACTACCCCTTCTTCACAAAATAAATATCATTCTCATCCATTTTATGAATATACATCTGTTTTGGTGTCCCCTCCCTCCCTCCTCCTTTAATCTCTTCCCTCCTAGAGCCCTTGACTTTGGCCCCTTCCTTCGACTCTACCCCTATCCCTCTAAGCTTATCCTCACTTCCTCTTTTGCTTCCCTGGCATGTCTTGTCCTAGGAGGGAACCCCTCCATTAAGGTTCTCAACCCTCTTATTCAACCAACTCCCTTAATTGGACTAGAGTTTTAGAGAAAGTTAAAAAATATATGGCTTATGAAATGTACAAAAATTCTCAAAATAAACCTCTTGTCTGAGAATTACAAAACGAAAAATGCTTTACTAATCCTTAACGACATCTTAATTTAATATTTCAATAACTTGCAGAGGATTGTTAGAATCTATTTGACCACCATCACCCAAACCTGTCAAGGGGTGTAATTTTTATACAAGTTAGAAAATTCCCAAGAGAATTGACAACTTCTCTTTGATCCGAGTCAATTGTATCTTAAGCTCCTCTTGTCCTTCGAGAATCTGGTCCAGTTTGGAATGAAGAATTTCACTACAAAAATTCCTTTCTCTTGAAGTATCCTCCATTGTTTCATCCACCTTAGGGAGCTTTCCACCACTCATAGTGTTTGACGCTAAAAATAGGAAGTGTGAATGAAGTCTTGATTGACGTGGTCATTCATTTTATAAGTCTAATCACCCTCACAATGATCATAGTGGATTAACTCATCTAATCACTTCAAAGCATATTTGTATTAATGGTTAGTATGGCACATTTAATCCACATAGGTGATTGGACATCCCAATGTAATTGAATACCATGGATTGCTCCAAGACTCCATTTCCCAAACAAAGGAACCTGGCCTTCATTTTTGTTACTTAGCAATGTAGAAACATCCCTAGTGGGAGCTGAATGTTGTAGTCAAATTTGAAAACTAAGATTAATCCTTTTTGAGTATATTCTTAATGTTAATTGAAAGTCGATTGAGTATACATGGATTTTACAAAGTTTGTATGAAATCAATTTAAAAAAAAAAAAAAAACAAACAAACAAACAAAATTATGAATCTCATGTTAAAACCTTGTGTTATGTTTCCATTTAAAAAAAATTATTGTTTAAAAAAAAAGTAATGAAATCCTTCCATCAGATGGTGGTTTTTGATTCAAATAGTTTAGGATCTGTTGAAAAGTGTGCAACAAGAAATGCTTGTTGAGATTGCAACAAGATGATGGAGCTTAGTGGAAAGGAGTCGCCTTCACTAAGTGGACCCGCAAGCTATTTTTGGCACAAGTCTATTTTTAGACTATGTCTATTTTTAGACATATGGATCATGGTCTATGAGTTGCAGGATGATGTTTATGGATGATTGGTCATGTTGGGAAAAAAATAGATGGACTTCTATTTTTAGATCACATCGGAGTGATTGTCAGTCTAAATATAGAACAGTCGAATATTATTAGCCCTTAGTAATATTTGGACTATAAACATTATCTTATTCTCTTGGAGCACTTCAGGATGAGCTACGGATGTGGCACATGCAGCTGACAGAAGGAAATACGAGTTTCCTTATGTGTTACTGGAGCTATTGCATGAAGGACTTCAGTTAGAAATCAAGTGGTTGAGTTCTGTGGTGTTGGAGGAGCAGTTGTTGGAGTTGTGTTCAGTTTGACTTAATTGAACTAGTTGTATTTAGTCTAACTGATCAATAGACTAGAGATGAGTTGGATGAATTAGTTATTAATTAATTCAAAAATTATTAACTCATAATGGAACGAGTTTGGATTCATTCATTCTCTTGCAGGATTGTGCAATAGAGGCAGGCAAGAAGCGGGGGAGATTTGGAGATCAAATCTGAGCTAGTTTATGTGTAGCATGAGGAGATAGTACTAAGTACTTGGGATGAGTATTGTACTATGTATTGTTACATGTTCTCAATCAATATAATATACAGATAGTTTGGGTTTTTAGCGAGATGCTTTCCCCGGGAAAATATTGTGTTGATATGTGTGATTGATGCTTCTATGTGCGCATGCTTGTGTTTTGTTTCCGCAAAATTGATGATCAACGTAGAGGAGGTTATGTATTATGCATGTTCCACTTATAAGTGTATAATCAGGATAATCTTTGTGAATATGTGTCATATTATTCAAAATTTCTACATGGTATCGGAGCGAGCTGATTTGTAGAAGAAGTTCTACATGATATGAGTGCTGTATTGATCATCAGATCTATTATTCAGAAAGTGCTTACATTTTCTTTCTTCAGGCAGAGTCTGTAATCGGGCCAAGTAGCCTCTGGATTCATCCTTCTTTTGGAAGGTGAGATATCTGGTGAATGCCCATACAGTCGATCTCTGTACAAGAAATACTTTTTTCTCATGAATTTTAGATCGGAAGCGGTTGAGTTTTGAGCTGGTGGAATTTGTTTAATTCCAAAGCAAGAGATAAACTAAGAAACATTAAGTGTGAGAATGGAGACAGTATGCCCGAGTATCTCACGAAGTTCACCCAATTCCGGGATGAGATGGGAGGTGTGGGGGTGACTGTCGGATGAGGATATGGTGAGTCTAGCACTCCTTGGCCTTCCTAAGAGTTGGCATAGCTACCAGGACTCGGTGAATGGAAGGGAGAAACTGCCAAATTGGGAACGACTATGATTGGATTTGATGCAGGAGGAGATTAGATGGCGCACCAGAGAAGAAGTCCAAGAAGAGATCCGGGGAAGGATTTGAAGGTGAGGCACTTTCCTCATAGTTTGAGTTGGATTTCACACTCTTCGCATGCATGGTTTTATCCATGGTGGGAAGTGGTTGGTTTCTTGATAGTGGAGCTTCTTTCCACATGACTGGTGACAAAAGTTTGTTCAGTACTTTGGAGGAGAAAGATCTCTAGATACTCATAGGGATGGGTAATGATGAGAAGTATAGTGTCTCAAGTGTAAGCACGGTTATTTTTCAGAGGGAGCATGGAGCTTGCCTTACTTGACCGATGTCAAGTATGTACCAGGACTGAGGAGAAACTTGGTGTCGATCGCGATTCTGGAAGACAGAGGCTATGATGTAGTCTTCATTAAGGGAAAGGTTTTCCTTAGACACATCATCACTAGACAGGTGAAGCAGATTGGTTCACGGGTCAAGAACCTGTATGCTCTTGAGGTTCAAGATGAATGCAAAGCCTTGAGCAGCGAGGCAATTGATGGAGACTTGGTGGTTGAGAGGGAGAGTATATTACCTCTCAACATGCAGAGCCAAAAGAAGTCTCAAACGATTGTGGAGGAGCCGCAATTGGTGCAGTAGCTTTAGGAGGTTGTGGAGCAGCCACAAAAAGGGAAGCTGAGAGGAGATCGAGTAGAGACATCTACTCATCTAAAGACCTCCAATAGGGGGAAACTTCGAGCCAGGTGGGCTGAGGGATCACATGTAGCCATACCTCCAGGTAGGAGGTGGGGTGATATAGAGTGATCGTCCCAAAAAGGAGGGGTAGGATCCTTGAGGTACCCAACCTCTTGGATGAGACCTTGCTACGGGAGCCCAATGTGTAGTAGTAGGAACTGACTGATTGGGTAGAGACAGATGCGGATGGAGCGGTAGAGAGAGCGACAGTGCAGGGAATCCCAGGACAACGCATAGCATGCTGGCTGCAGCAATGCCATAGGCACAAGTGTTTTGCACAGTGCTAGGTGGCATAGAGAGGTGTGCAATGGTGCGAGATGGATGGAGATGTTGCAGTAGCGCAAATGTCAGAGAGAGAGCACTTGTTAGCAGCAGGTAGAGCTTCACCATCAGAGGGTGTTTCTAGCCCAACAGGGAGGTCAGTTGGGAGGTGCAGTGCGGACGCAATGTTGGGAGATAGAACCAGCAGCAACACGAATGCAGTCAAAGATCAAAGTGACAGAGGCTAGAGCAGTCAGACACTGAAGAGCACAGATATGCAGAGTTTTCAGTCGATAGAGGCAATAGCAGTCAAAGACTTTGATGACAGAGCAAGTGGACCGGCCAGATGTGTTGCATGGAGAACATTCCAGAGTTACAAGATCGGGTTTGAGAGGAAGCCTTTCTTGTTGAGAGGGAGTGTTGAAAAGTGTGCAACAAGAAATGTTTGTTGAGATTTCAACAAGATGATGGAGCTTAGTGGAAAGGAGTCGCCTTCACTAAGTGGGCCCGCAAGCTATTTTTGGCGCAAGTCTATTTTTAGACTATGTCTATTTTTAGACATATGGATCATGGTCTATGAGTTGCAGGATGTTGTTTATGGATGATTGGTCATGTTGGGAAAAAAATAGATGGACTTCTATTTTTAGATCACAGTGGAGTGAATGTCAGTCTAAATATAGAACCGTCGAATATTATTAGCCCTTAGTAATATTTGGACTATAAACATTATCTTATTCTCTTGGAGCACTTTAGGATGAGCTACGGATGTGGCACATGCAGCTGACAGAAGGAAATACGAGTTTCCTTATGTGTTATTGGAGCTATTGCATGAAGGACTTCAGTTATAATTCAAGTGGTTGAGTTCGGTGGAGTTGGAGGAGTAGTTGATGGAGTTGTGCTCAGTTTGACTTAGTTGAACTAGTTGTATTTAGTCTAACTGATCAATAGACTAGAGATGAGTTGGGTGAATTAGTTATTAATTAATTCACAAATTATTAACTCATAATGCAATTCAAGAATACATCAATTAACTCAATGCATGGACAGTTCAGTGAAGACAGGTGGTAAAGATAAGTGAAAGGGTGAGTTGTAGCTGTCAGTTGTGGATGAGATTTGCACAAGATTGAGTATGCCCATGAGAATGCCCAGTAGATAGCCTGCACTCATGTGATTTCCAGTGTGAGTGACTTTTCCAAGGTAAATAAAAACTTGGAACGAGTTTGGATTCATTCATTCTCTTGCAGGATTGTGCAATAGAGGCAAGCAAGCAGCGGGGGAGATTTGGAGATCAAATCTGAGCTAGTTTGTGTGTAGCATGAGGAGATAATACTAAGTACTTGGGATGAGTATTTTAATATGTATTGTTACATGTTATCAATCAATATAATATACAGATAGTTGGGGTTTTTAGCGAGATGCTTTCCCCAGGAAAATATTGTGTTGATATGTGTGATTGATGCTTATATGTGCGCATGCTTGTGTTTTGTTTCCACAAAATTGATGATCAACGCAGAGGAGGTTATGTATTATGCATGTTCCACTTATAAGTGTATAATCATGATAATATTTGTGAATATGTGTCATATTATTCAAAATTTCTACAGAATCATCAGCCCGATATGATCAAACAGTTAAAACATTTTCAATCCAATCACGGGTGTTTCCTTCAAATTTGGAAAAGCATGAAAGTTAATCCATGTTGTTGATCTAATATGATTGGAAAATTGACATTTGTCCAATCCAATGATCATAAAACACATTGGATTGCTACTTGCATGACATTTAAAGGAACCTTTGTGATTTGATGAGATATGATGGTCAAGGATGTTTGGATTGTTGGAAATAATACTGAGAGGGGGGGGGGGGTGAATCAGTATTATCAGATCATTAAAACTTTTTCAATGCTCAAAAACATATACGCTACTTTAGTTAAGTGAACCCGCGTGTACACGCTTCTGTGTCTAAAGCAACTAGCGTATATCCAGAAATCTTATGATTTAGTTAGCTTATCTTCAGTAAATGAATCAGAACATTATTAACCATATTAACAGTAAACAGGTGCAGTATAACAGAACAGATCATCACACAAAAGCCACACACATGAACACAAAGATATAAGGTGGAAACCCAATGTGGGTGAAAACCACCTGCTGCAAGTCATCTCAATCTTTCTTCTTAATAAGAAAATCCTTTTACAATATTTGTATTGGTGCAGTCTTATACCAGTACGGGAGCTACAACCCCCTTTGCTCTTGTACTAGCCGATCCATTTACTAGTACACAGGCTGCTACCTGCTACAATGCTCCAAAGATCTCCCTTAGCTTTTGTACTAGCTTAGATACTAGTACGTA
The DNA here is from genome assembly GCA_031772625.1 of Pinus tabuliformis. Taxonomy (NCBI): domain Eukaryota; kingdom Viridiplantae; phylum Streptophyta; class Pinopsida; order Pinales; family Pinaceae; genus Pinus; species Pinus tabuliformis. The sequence goes on along the minus strand of CM062805.1, from coordinate 496,701,364 downwards.
GGTGCTTGCCTACAATCTTCTCTCCTCCAGGTACCACGTTTCATCAATTTTCAGACTGGATACACTGAAGCACAACACATAATCTGAAAGGCCACATTTCATCCAATTTTCATACTGGACCCATAACTATCATTGAAGCTCAAAACAATCATCAAACTCTAAATCACTGAAACCCTGTTAACAACACCGTCACCAGAACACAGAGCATACACAGAACTCTGTAATAACCAGCAGATCCATCTGCAACTTCAAATATCAAGCTTTACAATGTATACGCTACTTCGATGAATCAAACCCGCGTGTATACGCGCTTTTACCAAAGACAACCCACGTACAGATCTAAAAATAATTTCTCATAACTTGCAACTGTACCAGACATCAGTCATACTCATAACACTTATAGAATAATACATGCGTTAGTATGTAGATCTAGAATAAGCATCATAAAGATAGTTCATTTCAAACCATTTGATCCCGATCTCTCCTTAGATCTTGTTCTCAATCAGCCGGTGAGATCCCTCCTTAGCTCAAATCAAGCAATGCATCATCAACCCATAACCTGCATACTGGATCTCATACTTCTTCAGATATTCAAGACATTTCAGATACTCTTGCCTAATGATTTCCTTCTCCTTATATAGCCTTAGGCCTTGTTCAATACCAAGAGCCAAAACCATAGAAATCCAATACCATCAGCTTCAAAACTAGGGATCAACACGTCCGTCGAGACACCAAGGTCCAAAACCATAGGCACAACTTCCAAGGAATAACCGCCGTGGACCAAAGATAAGTTTTCCACATACACGTGCTTTTACTGAAGCCAACCTGCGTGTACACGCGACTTGGTATATAGAGAACCTGCGTATACGCAACTTTGTATATAGTGAACCTGCTTGTATACGCGACTTGGGCTTAATGAACCTGCGTGTATGAACTTTCTCTTCTTCTTATAGTCTGATCATCAATTCCTTGCTGCTGACCTTCTGCACTATGGTTTGTCATCAGTGTGGTTTGCCATCAAGGACAACACTTATCTCATAATGCCAACAATCTCCCCCTTTGGACTTGATGGCAAAGCTAACTTGTCACACTTAGAACTATCATCTGATTCCTTTGAGTTGTCCTCCATCAGTCACATCTGATATCTCTTCTGAAGATTCATCCAGTTATACATAAGTGAGATATTCTTCTATGAGACGGTTGCCATCAAGTACAACACATGCATCATAATGCCAACATGGATCCAACGAATGTTATGTCATATCAGATGACAACATAGAGGGAAAATAATGCGACTCTTGCAATTCAATATGACCTAGCGACTAAGATGTAATGGGATCAAAGGTATTTACATCCTTTCAGAAATTAATCAATGTGGAAGTTGAGCCAGGAAATTAGTGTAATGCATATAATAGTAAAAATGATTCCCATCTAACTAATGCAATTTAAATGCATGTATTTCACATTAATTCATCACCTAACCTAATAATTTTAGGTTGATTTAGCATACTATAAAAGTGATATACAATACGCCAACCTTTATTAACTAAATTCATGAGTTTAAACCCTTATTTTCATCTTTAAAGTTGATTATTGCAACACAATTTTTACATGCACCTCACACAATTTCAAGACAAGGGTAAAGACAAATTGAGTGAAGTCTAAAGAAAACATTAATTCTCCAAGCCTTATTACTACATTCAAATATTTATCTTTAATAGTGTTAGAAATATTTCAGAGTATAAATGGTCATCAAAAACTCAAATGAAGTTTTTGTTAATATACTGGCTCAAATTCAGGATACCCACATAGAGAATGTTGATATACATACCCTTAGAACTAAGTTAGAACCTGTAACTGAGCATTTTAGCTCACACACCTACTTGTTGAAAACTAGATTACTCTAAGCAGTCTTACCAGTTGTACAATTTGACCCCAATACAATCTTGCTTTTTCTTGAACAATTTGAGAAATATACCATAAATATTATTTGTCTTGCAGATGGGAAAGTATTCAAAGACATATTTGAAGAAGCTATAGCTAAAATGTTGAAATTACCCATCTCTGGAAAGAATATTACTAACAAGGAATTAACCGAGGAGTTCATTATTCGGGCCAAAGACAAAAAATAAATTTCCTATGAGGTCTGCTTGAAAAACCAAGTCAGATGTCAAAGGTAGAGTTTCTAGTGTCAACTAAGTTACTTAAACCACTATTTCATACTGTGATTTCACTTATGGTTGTTATTTTTGGATGTCCTGATGATTCCAAGATGGATGAGGTTATATTTATGTGCTTAAGAAAATAATGGTAAGCCCTAGGGAGGTTAGAATTAATTTCCTAGGTTACTTAGATTGAAGTATTTATTTAGACTTCATTGCAACTTTGTCTTTCCATTTATTTAGACATTGTACATATCTAGTACATTTGGTCTTGTTCAATTATCCTAAGTACTTTATCAATGCAAGATTATTGGAAGGGGTAAAGGATAAAAATGGGAATGAAAAGGAAATTGATAGGTGGACCGAAACATTATACCTAGGAAAAATCTCAAAGGTTTATGCTAAATATATAGATTATTTTTCATTTTACCTTCCAGTTAAATTGCTAAAAAATAACCCTGAGAGAATATCAGGATATTTTGGAAGGTTCTTATAACTGACTAACGATACCAACATAGGATATTGGTATTTGTTTAAAGACTACTATGTTATTAGGATGTATGGTTTCAAGGGAGAACTTATCATCTTCCTAAATTTATTATGCCCTAGCCCTTTTCCTTAGAAGTTACAAGAAAAAGGTTGCATCTAGATGATCTTCATTTTATTTCAAAAAGTAAAAAAAGAACTAATCATAATGCCTTTTGAAATATTATCTTTGATTATTATACATAAGTTTGAGCTGGATATCCTTAAAAAGGACTTGATGTCATATGGATTAGAAAAGGAAACTCCTTGAAATATGATCCATTGCATTTAATATATGATTTAAAGAAACAAGAAGGTTTGTCAACCTATATACATGTGTCAAACCCTTAAATGGAAAAGATAGCTAATACTAACACTTGGCTTCAAAATAATGAAAATCCAATTAATGTATAAGCATCCAAGGAATATATTCTTGAGGAAGTACAAATGGAAGTTAGCTCAGTTGAAGAGAATCCATCTCACGCAACTAAAGAAACATGTCAAATTATTGGGCATATGATAGATAATATGGGTAGAAACTCTTAGTTGAGTTCACTAAAGATAAAAGCAAGTGAAGAAAATCCCGATGAGGAAGATAACATCGTGAAAGGAAAAAGTGATGATTATGAAGACACTGCCTTCTAAAGGGTTGGTGAAAAGTTATCTAAGAAGGTGAAAAATGTGTTGAAGGAAATGTGACCCAAGAGCTCTGGAATTCAAGCAATAACAATTGTTACTAGTGTAAATGTATAGAAACTTCCAAAGGCCAAAGTCAAAGAGATAATGAAAATTCCCAAAAAGGCTGAGGTTACAAAAGGAATTGTAGGTGGAGAAATAGCTTCATACATAGGTCCTATATTTCTATCTACAACTGATTTTACTTAGAATACTTTCATTCTAGTTGTTATCCAGCCATAAACAAATTCTACAATAGAGTTAGTGGGTTCATATAGTTGAGTGGCACAAGTAGACGGGGGAGGTGGTGGCAAAGAGATTATTGATAGTTGGAGTCATATACTAGCAATAAGAAGTTACAAACCATTTTGATTAGAGTTGAAGCACAACTAAACAATGCCAAGGTGGCAGATAAACCAAAGAAAACAATATTAAGGATCTAGAAGATAAAATAATCAATTTGTTTGGTTTTCTAAAGGATGGAATTGTCACAAAAAAATTGTTGGAAACCAAAGATAAATAAATCAAAGATTTAAAGTTGGCTCTAAAAAGTCTTGATTATGAAGTCACAAATTTAGTTGAGACTTTCAACGCAAAGAGGAAGAATAAAATAAGATCCAATAATTTCAAATAAAATGAAGTATGAAAGATGGTGAATTAAAGGAATTAAAATAACAACTTTCCAAATAGATTCCAAAATTTGAAGAAAAAGAAAAAAATATCTGAGTAGACTAGAAGAATATAAGACCACCATTGACAAAGACCTCTAGTAGGATGCAATAGTAAATTTGGATCAAGACAAAGTAAATTTATTTGAGATTAAAATTATTGAACTTGAGCGAAAAATAGAAAATGAACAACAAGAGAGAAATCAACTTGAGAAAAGTGGAACAATTAGATAAAGGACCAAGATTTAGTTATTGAAGGTGTGCAATCAATTTTTATTTTTTTTGCAGGAAATATATGGGCATATCCACTTTAAAGGATCACATCCCATCGACTTATTAGTAGAGCCTAACCCCAAGGGTGTCGAGGAGAATTGACCCTATGACCTCCCATTAATGAGGTGCTTTAGCAATGGGAACTTGACCAAATGAGCTTTAAACCCTTGAGGCTATTAGTGTTAGAAGCAATGGATAGAGAAATACGACCTCTACAATGATATATATATATATATATATATATATATATATATATATATATATATATATATATATATATATATATATAACCGACGGAGTCACTTCAAGAACACAAACATTTTTCTATTGCCAACAAGCCTGGATAGTACCCTGGCGGAGTTTCTTGCTTCACCTCTCTGCACAGGAATCATTTCTCTTCTTCCATCCTTTATTTATTTATTTTATATAAGAATTTGCATCAACTCTTATTCATTTCATGGGGTAGAAGAGGGATCCTAACTTATTGAGAGCAGAACAGGTTGTTCCTTTATAGAAGCATATACATAAAACCCTTTGATATGAGTTTTCTCATTTATATTTTCCCCTTATCCTTCTATACTTGATTGGATCAACATGGAAAACACATAAACATAAATAAATGACCACATAAATGATGCTCCTAAAATAGATGTGGGTATCATGGTTTCACACAATGCTCTCCTTATGTAAGGATCGTATTTTCCATCAAAACATCATCAACCAAAAGGTATGAACCAAGACGAAGAAGAGGGACTAAAGGTTAGCCAAATGTTTTAGTGTCATATAGCTATTTTCTATTTTTCCACAATTTCTTTCAAGCTAAAGGAAACATCCTTCATGCAAATTATTATTAAACAAAACAAAAAACAAACACCAGCTAGAAGAAGGAAACAAAATACAAGAGACAAAGAAAATGGAGGATAAACTAAAAATAGGATGCGAGACAAAAAAAATACATAAGAAAAGCTCGACGGAGACCGAGTTTAGGATGAGTGTGGAATGGAATAATAATATGCATCTATACCTACTCCTAACCTAACCAACTACAAGGTCAGGGTAAAGTGTCATGTAATTTCCAATGTAGCCATCATAATTGATACCGACCTTCATACATAAAGATACACGCAATTAAAACAGATATAAAACAATGAGAAACAAAAAAGATAAGTTCCTGAATAAGTTGCATAAAAAATTGGAGTTATTTCCTGTCAGCGGAAAGATATATCATAGCCACTAATTCTAACCAGCTCACACTCTTACCTTATCGTTGAAAACCATAATTACACAAACCTACAAAGCTTCTTTTGAATGTATCTTCATTTCTACTATACTCCTTAGCCAACATGGGAAAAAAGATTGAAACTTTTTATTTGTGATGGAGATTTCAAAGTATGATTGCTCCAACCATTCAATGATTGGATTGTAAAATTTGAGACAATCCTCTTGAAAACCCTGAGTTGATTGAAAAGATGAATTTTTAATTAAATGTAGGATATGAGGATGATAATCTTGTGAGGGAAAATGAAATTGATCATGTTCAAAGGGCTCACCAAGATAGTGAGGGCCTAACATAACCATCAGCGAGAGATGAAGTGCCTCAACTACTTGACAAGTCTTTGAATAGTGAGATGATAAATCATAGAGATCAAAGGACATAAGACAACTATCATTGGATAGGCTGGTAAGAAAATGATAAGTTGAATGAAAACCAACAGGATCAAAACTATGATCAAAAAGACCAATCAAAACGTAAGATTATCGATTATAAGACAATAAGGATAGGTCAGTTTGAACAATTTCACAAATGCTATGAATAATAGAATCATATTACTCACATGTTGAATGTAACAAACCATTTTCTTGTAACGGGTTACAAATTGCACTAGCATCGTAATCTTCGAAATAAGTAAAAAGGAATGCCAATATATCAAACACGTGAAACTATTTAGGATTAAATGAAAGAAGAATAATTTGACGTTGAATAACTTATGCATACTAGCATTCACGAGGATTTCAGGTGCGATGAAGAAAAATATTAACAATCTAACATTCACAAGAAAAAATAGGAGATGAGTATTTTAAAATGCATCTAATAGACATGATTCCTTCGGCCAAAGATAGTATTTGAAATGATCAACTTTGCAGTTCCATGCTTTAATGAGATATACACACTCCAAACCAGCTTTAAGTACAAGAGCCTTGCATGGAGATGAATAAACTAAAATAGAATCAAGAATCCGATCAAAAATCAAATCTTTTAAGTTCAAAGGACTATATCCAAAATACCAAACATATTTAAGAAGGAATTTACATCTAGTGAAACGTTGCAAAGAAAATAATTTTGTGAGAACAACTAGATTTGACTTATTCTGGGAATATTACTAGAGTCGCAAGATCTTGACATAACTATTAATGCAAGTTGAAGTGCATTGAATTCTTGGCAAGTCCCAAAAATTTCGAGGATCATAAAATAACTTTTTGAATATTGAATCGGATCATGCATGGTGTGTAGATAGTTGCTACCAATAATTTCAATAAGACCACTACTAATTGAATGGAGGCCATATTTATTATTGATTTGATCGATTTTACAACTTCAACAACCAAATTACTCAAGATGAATCTTCAAATCATGAATCTATAGATGTATGAATTGGAGAATTTTCTTTATCAAACTGATTCGAAGAGTAGTCCTCATGCAAAACTCAAAACGACAAGGAGTAGAGTGGATACTCAATGATTTGATTGTTTCCTTTTTCATCATGGTTAACCTCACTACCTTGCATCAATTGATAATTTAACTCATTAGATAGAGAACTTGAAGAGCATGAAGTATATTCATCGCAAATAGTAGAGCACTAGGGATAGTGAGATGGAGAGGAAGTTTCCATAAGAACATCTTCTTTGGATGGATCAGGTTCTAGATCTAATTCTTTCAAATCAAAATTTTCTCAATAAACCAAAAGATCAACTAGTTCACTTAGGCATTCATCATTGCATACATCAACAAAGTCATCATCATCATAATGAATATTTCCTAAGACTACAGATTTGAGCAAATTGATTTCATTTGATTCACTACCTATATTAGCATATTGAAAATCATCCAAGAATGGAAGAGAATCATCTTTACATGAGGGAATTTGAAAGAGGGAAGAGAGATCAAAAGCCCCTTTCACTTTCTCGCTCATCTACTTATGTAGTGTGACTTCCTTGTACCTGATCTCAATTTAAACCAACAACGTGAAAATCAAGAGAGTGTGAAGAACTAGTTGGTGGAGTATATTGATTAAGAATATCATGGTACAAAGAGTCGTGGCATGTAGATGAAAAAGGATACAAAATTTCCCTTCAAAAAGTAACAATTTCAGTGGAACCAAATTCAAGATTAAGGTTAAGACTGCTAATGTCACCTTGAGGAATGAAAGGATTAGTCTTCACCATAGGTTCCATGAACCATTCCAAGGTTTCCTCCATTGGATTTGAATCATTAGAGGTGGATGAAGGTTGAAGAGGCAGATTGGTAATCTGATTTTTTGATTTCCCAAATTCATCATTAACTCATAGAGGTACCCCGACCTATACTAGAAAAGGAGGAGGAAGAGGAACAAAAGGAGTAGTAGGTTCCTCCTCTCAAATTTGCAGTGTCTTATTATTTACAAAATTTAGGGAAGCATAAATATCAGTGGTTTAATATTCACCATGTAAATAGATATGAACAAATTCTTAAACTTTTGTTTAAATAAATCCCAATCTGTGTCTTCTTCAAGAAATTCTTAACAAATATGAAGGAATTGATTACAGAAATCCTCAATTGATTCATTAGGATTCATTCTTAGTTGATTAAATATTTTAAGAACATCTTGGTAATCATACCTATCAATTGCTAAATCAATCTCCTTGATGAGGTGTTCAAAATAATGAATGGAAGCGATTGGTAGGGCATGACACCATCAAATAACTTGAACTTAAATTGTGAGGTAGAAAAGTATACAAGCCACATCTTCATAGTCAATTTCATAGTGTTCACAAAACTTAAGAAAAAGAGATGCATGCTCAATAATAGGTGTATTTTCCTCACTATCAAACTTAAATTACGACAATTCGTCAAGTTGTTTCTTGGAGGTGAAAAGTTTGACAGGGGATAAGTTAGAGAAACATATTGGGATTATGATTTGGGGATTATCCATTTAAGATAAGATATTTAAAACAGAATCAATGAGAACAACTTGTCATATGGCCCTCCTTCTAGCGCCATTTTAATGGTGTTGGAAATTTTTCAACCAAGGGGGTATCCCCAATGCCAAAAAGTCCCAATTAGACTTCACATCATTTGGTGTGGGAGCGCTTCTAGAAATAAGGCTCGAATATCATATGTTATCATAGATTTACCTTGGTTACAATGTTCATCACAAGATAGTAATGTATAGGTAATTCATATGAAAAAGTGAGTGTTCCTTGTTCAAATTTCAATTGTATAATGTATCAAGTTTCTTATACTAAAATCAGGGAGAAAAGTAATCCTTTAAAAGACAAGTAATAGTACTAACCTAATAAAGAGACATGAGAATATACATATGAATGAATCATTGGAAATTTAGCAATATAGTTCACATAGAAGCAACGATTGTTAAAACAAATGCAACACACCTTCAACAAGATAAGTACTAAAGCCACCAAAATAGTTCAATTTCCTTAGTATAGATGAAAAAAACATACATAACAAACATTCAAAGAATGGTCTTACAATATTTACGACATATGCATGAAAGCGAGTTGGTTCAATGAGCTTTGAAATTAAGCAAAAGTTCCAAGGAACATCAAGATAATGAACACCACCAACTTCAATAGTGGAGCATTAGAGCAACCACTTGCTCCTCCAAAAGAATTATCTTCCTCTCTAATTCCTAGTCAAAGGAGCCAAGGTGAAAAATCCTTTACTTGAGCGATGAGGGTGTATATATAACAAATCGGGTGATCATTCACCTCCCTTGTGACTCTTGGACTACCGTCATGCCTAATTGACTTCTCTATGACCTTTCAACTTTCTACATGACTTTTCACATTACATGGATAACTCTTGGAATTCCACTTTACATTACATTTATCCAATATTGAATTTACATAATCCATAAAATGATGTGGCACATGATGACTCGTGACATGACATGCCATGACACTGATGACATGGACTTCATGATGACATGGTAATGTCAAGCCACTCTTTGCTACCACTTTGTTTGTGTATTCTTGAGAGATGGAACATGCTCTTCTTATTCCTCCTCCACATGGATTGAAGATAACGAGTTTTCAATGTGATCTTGATCTTCAACTGTTGTCACAATCTAGTGTCCGTTTATCTGTCTTGATTGATCAATTTTTTTCACATCTTCAAAGGTGTCTTCTAGCAGGGTCTCCTTCTACATCTCCTTCATCATCATCCTGTCATAACATGATAGAATACTTTCAACTGAAATCCACTCATGACAAGATGAATTCATTTTGTTAAACCCCCCATCTAACATTATTCGTGATAACCACCAAATGAGCTGCAACTGAGTGGTAGGCTAGGTGACAGGCAAGGAATTGCACAATTTAGTAGCTCAGGGGGTCAAGGGCCAATATTGAGCCTTAATATTGTGCAATACGTAGTTTAGGAAGAACATGGAAATATAATTGTTCACTTTAGGGGCTTAAGGGGTCAAAGCTTGAGGCTTGAACCTTGAGGTTCCCCACTGTGCAACTATAGAAGGAAAAAGTCCAAGGGTTCACGTAGTTGCACAATTCAATGGTTTAAGGTTGAGTCTTGATGCTTAAGACTTCACAGTGCACAAGGAGATTGACTGAAGCTAGGGATTTCACAGTTCTGGAGCTTAAGGGTTGGGAGTGAGCACTGAGACTGCACATTGCATAGTTATGGAACGCATGGATTGCATATTTTGCAGTGCCAAAAGGCAAGGTGAAATCTTGAGGACTGAGACTACACAATGTGTAGTTTAGAAAGTTTGAATGATGTCAAGTTGCTCGGTCAGGAAGTTTTCCAGATTTTTCTAAGGGTAGGATCAGTGAGGCCAAATTGAATGGTGATAAGACTTTAGCATGATCACACACTTAGAATACATGATGACGCAACATAAAACACCTGGAACACACGACCAACATACTTTCCTCAATGCAACGACATTGCAATGACTTACCCCAACTACGACTCTAAAGGTACACTTTGTGATGACAATGACAACACTTGTGTGACAGTGCTTGAAGCTTTGGGAATGATTGTGATACATGTATACATTGTAAGAATCACTCATTAAAACCAATTTTACCCCTTAAAACAAACAAAAACTATGTGTGATGTGCGACACTTGCCATGATAAAAGGTGATGCTTGCGACAACAAGAGGAAAGTGCAAACGACACTTGCAAAATGAAAATGAAATTAAAAGTGACACATGCTAGAATGTAGACATCATGAAAACCACACTTATTAAAGTGATAAAAAGCAAAAGATATAGTTTTAAACATGAAAGCAACACTTGGGATAACAAAGGTGTGAAAAAGAGAAAATTGGATAAACTCAGAGAAATAGAAGAACAATCACAACCAAAAGTGAGAGACTGTTGATGAAAGTGCAGACTGACTGTCAACATAGGTTGAAAATGGAACAGACACTATCTTGATGGACTTGTGTTATGCCTATTCAAGCTTGCATAAAATAGTGTGCTCATGAACTTACTATGGACTGAGCATGCATGAGCGGGTGACTTTGACACTTACAAATTGAGAAGTAATAGAATACTTAACAAATCATCAATTGACCATAAAGTGACTATGGAACAAACAATCACAATATCCACAGTAGGCTCCAAAATTCAAGTGTAGGCCAAATTTTGGAGGGCTTTTGTCCCAAAAACAACACAATGGAAGACCCTTTGAGTGGATTTATCCAAATTAGAGGATATATTTCTAGTTTGTCACCTCTATGGTTAGTTTCTTGGCTATCCTATTCTCTAGAAAATGATGGAGCCAATCTGACTTTTTTCTTCCTTATTTTGTTATCAAATTTGGGTAGCAAACCAAACCTTGGGAATTGATATTTGAGGTGGCCTATAGAGTGACATTTGAAACATCAAAGCAGAAGGTGCCAAAAATAAATCCTTTGGTTCTAAGAGAAGGAGTTGAAAATGAGATGTATTTCTCCCCAAAGGTCCTTGTTCATATCAACTTCAAACTGCATCCATAACCAATATTGATCTAGTCCAATATCCCAACAAACCTATAGCTATAAAAATATTGTATTTTTCCCAAGTGGCTTCCAGTGTATTTTTTAATGAGAAAACAATAAGGAGGCCTGAGAAAATCACCCATAATTTTTATTGTGAGATAGATTCTCTATAGGGATCGAACTCTATGGTCCAATTGCAGAAAAATTGGCTTGATGGCCCTCAATTCCATTTGTGAGACAGAATTTTTTACATTAATCTTTTGTAATAAAGAAAAATTATATCCATTTTTTGAATAGGAGGTGATAAGTGGGGGAGTATCCAAGGATGTGTTTCCATTGGAGCTCCATCCAACTCACGAGAGCCTTTACTAAGGGATCTTTCCCACTAAACCTAGCAATAATATCCTTTCCAAAATATTGTAGAATTCCCTTCAAATTTATGTCTTTCTTAACTTCCATGGAAACGTAAGATGGCCATGATTTGATTGAATTTCTATATGGGTGTGACTTAGACTAGAATAGATAGTAAGAAGATGTTGAAATTGCAATATGAGTGAGAGTGCCAAATTATGAAGGGGGAGCACCATATACTGGGAGGTGAATATAAGTTTAAAGATACTCCCTATGATGTGGGGAAGAAATCAATGAAGTTGAAAAAAGACATGTGAGTCAAATCTAGGATCCCGGTAAGAGATCCAACCATTGGATTGGAGCTTTGTTAAAGGAGATCTGCAACAAAATGTTATAAATAGAAGGTTCTATCGAGCTAGATATGTGAGGATGGGCCATATCACATTCGACCTAAGTAAAAATTATTAGTGGGTGTAGAGGATTGTCATAGAAGTCCATGAGTTTGATCTCCACATTAGAGTCAATTAATGTGGAAGGAACATGTCATATTTGTAGGATTTTTGTCAAAGAATGTGACATGAAGAGCAGTGGAAAGGGATATATCATAGGATTCCGCTGGAAAAAATAAAAATCCATAACATTATAAAACGATGATCATCTCTCTCTCTCTCTCTCCACACACACACACACACACACACACACACATATATATATATATATATATAGCTTGGAAGATTCTCTCTCTCTGAAAGAAACTTATATAAAACATATGATTTATGAATCAGATGTAAAATTTAAAGATGTAATGATAAAAAACATGTACATAAACTGACGAATAACATACAATACAATATGGAGAAAGAAAATTAACATAAGACAAATAAAACAGCAAAACACATATTATTGATGTATAATTGTATTTCTCATGAAAAGTGTGACAAAACCATCCAACATTGTGTATTGTTATGTTCTGATTGCAACAAATCAATTAAATATCCTAACCCAAATACTTTAGATAACATGTATCTAAAATAAAATGAATCAAGTAATACTGCAACATTTTATCAATTGATCATGTCAATCACATAAATCATTGACATAAACCAAAACATGATGAAATAAAATTAACAAAACATGAATAAGACAAAATAACCATATATCAAATTGCATATGATAAATTCAAAAAGTCATCATAATTCGGTTAACACAGCGTGTGCATTGCAACTGTTCAAACATAAGTTTCATCTCTCCAAAAAGGCCTACCACATGTCCTTATATACAATAAAATTGAATAACTCTCTCGATAACTATATTTTAACTATAAAATTACATTTCATAATTGAATAATAAAAACTACTTGCAATTTTATTTTTTTAATATTGTTTGAAAACTTTGGTCTTTCCCTTTGACGCAACATCAATAGGTGGTAATTGAGGAATTTGGACACTCTTCTTCTTTGGATTAAAAAAATCTACGAAATTTTCCCTTCATCCTCTGATACTTCAATTTCTTCAATCATGAATTGTAATGGTGGAACTGCGTCAATAACTTCTATAGACAGAGCAATGATAGTCTTTTGAGCGACACTCCTTTTTAAATTTAGAAACTTTTCCCGTTTAGTGGGAGATACCAATTGTACTTTCTTAAACCTAAAATGGGTCATGCTCAGTGGATATTAGAGCTCATAAGGACAAGAGGGCAGCTATTGAATCATCTTCTCCAAGAAGGCCAATACATTAAATTCTTTGAGGAGGGATTTTTCCAATGACTATCCAAAAACAACTTTGTTATCAATAGTAGGAAGACATCCATGTTCTTTTTGAGCCTTTTTTTTAGAGCATATTGAAATTATTTTTCTACTATCAGCCAAGGAGAATTCTCCAAAAAGATGGGATTCTGAACCTTTGGATATAATTCCACTCTTCCTTAAACTCAAAAATGATATTCCTAGCTTTGGAAATATCATTATTCATTTATTCTATAACTTTATTATTCTCTTTACTGATAAGACTAATAGTATACACTATTCATATCTATTTGGTAATTGAAGGAGCTTAATATTTTCCTCATCTAGTGTATTTAAACAATTGATTATCTAATCCACCTCCTTTACTCTTTCCTCCACTAAAGGATTTATGTTCCTTATTTCAATATTGGCATTTTCCATGACCACTATCTCACAATGAAGGAGGAGATTCACATAAAATCTTATCTTAAGGATTTGTTCATTTATCATATCCCAAAAATTTTCTTTAGCCTCAATAAGTGTGGCCCTTACCATTGTGATGGTTTATGTATATGTTTCTTTAGAGATTGTATTTCTCTATCCTTTTCTTTTAACAATAATCGCCTCGAGGGTTAGCTCAATTGGTTGAGTTCCCATTGCTAAACCACCCCACTAATGGGAGGTCATGGGGTCAGTTCTCCTCCACACCTTCAGGATTAGAGTCTATTAATAATTTGCTTGGTTGTGATCCCTTCAAGTGGATCTGCCGAGATATTTCCTTGGAAAAAAACAGAAAAAAATTGACTGCACACCTTGAATAACTTCATCTGTGTTATTTATCTCACTATTCCACTTCAACTCCGACCAGTTTTTCTCTTGTTATTTATTTTCTATCTTTCCCTCAAGTTCAATAATTTAAATCTCAAATAATTTTGATTTTTCTAAATTAACATTTCCTGTTGGGATTTGTCAACAATGGTCTTATATTCTTCTAGTTTTCTCAGATATTTCCTTTCTTTTTCTTCAAATTTTGTAACCTAATTGGGAATTTGTTATTTTAATTCCCTTAAACATTAAAGTATGTCAACAATTTTGGGTCATGGTACATGGTACATGATATGTTGGAAGCCATATCTAACCAATATATTTGCGGAGGAAATGGGCGATCTAACCAAATACCGTACTGGTGTGCATTCTGCAAAGTTGGGAAAATATTGTGGTGTACGTCCTGCAAAGTCAGGAAAATGGAAGTCTGAAATTTGATGTGGTGGCCACCAAAGGATCCACCTGGGTACTTTTGATCGACGAGAACAAGCAGCGGGAGCCTACGACGGTGCTTGCCTGGCTCTGAAGGGGAACTCTACAGTGCTAAATTTCCTGCATTCAAGAAATTTATTCTGGGTATTCTGCGTTTTGATCGTGGCCCCTCCTGTGTATGACCTAGATTGAAGCTAACGAGGACGAACCAAACCAACTAGCTACTGTGGTATCCCTATGGAGTTAAGTGTCTTTCTACTTGCGAAGGGTTCAGTGGACATAGCTACTTTAGAGTTTAGTTGAGTAAGGTTAATGGTTAAGAATATTTGTCGAGGTTATATGTTCAAAACTAGGAACCAGAAGGGTAGAGTATGTATATCTTTTGTAGACTTAGCAACTAGAGTATGTATATCTTTTGTAGATTTAGAAGTGAAGTATCTTGATTGAATAATAATAATCATTGGGCAAGATATGGTAATTCTTATTATTTTTATGTTTAGGTTGCAGTGTTTCTAATTTATGGCCATTCTTATTATTATTTGTCTGTATTTATTTTCAAATTGAAAATGTCAAATATAGATACTCATCCTTATGATATTTATGTTTGTGTTGTAGTGTTTTTAATTTATGGTCATTCTTATTATTATTTGTGTGTACTTTTCTTAATTGAAAATGTCAAATGTTGATACTCATTTTTATTATTTTTATGTTTGTGTTGTAGTGTTTCTAATTTATGGCCATTCTTATTATTATTTGTGTGTACTTTTTTTTCCCACCCAGAGGCCCTCTACAACCTAGAGTATGGGGTAGATCTCACATAAACATATAGATCTCACATAAACATGTAAACGTAAACTTAACATGTAATATTTAACATTTAACATTTTTAATCTAATGTCGGCCCTATATAGAAATCAATCTAATTATTATTATGTATAAACACAATATAAATTTAAAATATAAAAATATAAAGAGGTTTATGTACACTCAAAAAATAGGTATAGTAAATAAATAAAAATATAAATAAGAGGCCCTCTACAACCTAGAGTATGGGGTAGATCTCACATAAACATATAGATCTCACATAAACATGTAAACGTAAACTTAACATGTAATATTTAACATTTAACATTTTTAATCTAATGTCGGCCCTATATAGAAATCAATCTAATTATTATTCTGTATAAACACAATATAAATTTAAAATATAAAAATATAAAGAGGTTTATGTACACTCAAAAAATAGGTATAGTAAATAAATAAAAATATAAATAAGATGGAGGTATGGTAAATAAATAAAACCTCTTTTTATACTTACTCCAAAGGTATAGTAAATAAATAAAAATATAAATAAATAGACTTATGGTAAATAAATAAAACCTCTTTTTATACTTACTCCAAATTTATGGTAAATAAATAAAAATATAAATAAACTAGAGGTATGGTAAATAAATAATACCTTTTTTTATACTTACTCCAAAGGTATGGTAAATAAATAAAAATATAAATACACTAGAGTTATGGTAAATAAATAAAACTTATTTATATTTAAAGAAGACTCAAGAAAGAGGTTTTATTTAGGTGAAGCCTATGGGCCAAAGACCATATTTATAAAAGAGGTATGGTAAATTAATAAAAATATAAATAAAAATAGGTATGGTAAATAAATAAAACGCACATCCATAAAAAAACAAAATACATGGAAAAGACTTGTTGGATTTTGAAATAGTGTTTTGAGAATTTAAATTTAATTATTAATAATTATTAGCTTCATGATAATGATTTGACCTCCATGGAATATTTTAGTGATGTTCACAAATTAATGGTAATATTTATCTTCAAAGCAAGCATGCCCTTTTTTCCTTTTTAGATAAACCTATTAATTTAAGAAAATGTCTTATAGACAAGTGTGATATGGATTAGGGGAACTTTATCACTTTGTATAAATTTAAATAATAATTTTGAATTTTTAAATAAAAACAAAGAAAAATGGTTCTTATTTTATTTTTTCGCTTATTTACCTCTAGGTTTACTCAAATGTCAAGTGTGGACACCCATTGGATGCGAAATTAAATTTCTCATCTAATGATTACTCACTCTCCATACTTTTGTTTAAACCCAAATCGACAAAAAATGAGAATACATGGAAAACACGTGTTGAATTTTGAAATAGTGTTTTGAGAATTTTAATTTAATTATTAATAATTATTAGCTTGATGATAAGGATTTAAGCCCCATGGAATATTTTAGTAGCATTCACAAATTAATGTTAAGATTTATCTTCAAAGAAATCATCCCCTTTGCGCTTTTTAGATAACCTATTAATTTAAGAAAATGTCTTATAAACAAGTGTCATATGGATTAGGGGAACTTTGTCACTTTGGATAAACTAAAATAAGAATTTTGAATTTTTAAATGAAAACAAAGAAAACTCATTTTTATTGTATTTTTTCGCTTATTTCCTTCTTGGTTTACTCAAATGTCAAGTGTGGACACTCATTGGATGCAGAATTAATTTTCACATCCAACGAGTACACACTCTGCATACTTCTGATTAAACCCACATCGCCAAAAAAATGAAAATACATGGAAAAGACATGTTGAATTTTGAAACAGTGTTTTGCGAATTTTAATTTAATTAATAATAATTATTAGCTTGATGATAAGGATTTAACCTCCATTGAATATTTTAGTAGCATTGACAAATTAATGTTAAGAATTATCTTCGAAGCAATGATGCCCTTTTTTCCTTTTTGGATAAACCTATTAATTTAAGAAAATGTCTCATAAACAAGTGTCATATGGATTAGGAGAACTTTGTCACTTTGGATAAACTAAAATAAAGATATTGAATTTTTAAATAAAAACAAAGAAAACTAGTTTTTAACGTGTTTTTTCGCTTATTTCCCATTAGGTTTACTCAAATGTCAAGCGTGGACACTCATTGGATGCGGAATTAAATTTCACATCCAATGATTACTCACTCTCCATACTTCTAATTAAACCCACATTGACAAAAAATGAGAATACATGGAAGAGACGTGTTGAATTTTGAAATAGTGTTTTAAGAATTTTAATTTAATTACTAATAATTATTAGCTTGACGATAAAGATTTAACCTCCATGGAATATTTTAGTAGAATTCACAAATTAATGTTAATATTTATCTTCAAAGCAATGATCCCCTTTTTCTCTTTTTAGATAATCCTATTAATTGAAGAAAATGTCTTATAAACAAGTGTCATGGATTAGGGGAACTTTGTCACTTTGGATAAAATAAAATAAGCATTTTGAATTTTTAAATAAAAGTAATAAAAACTGGTTTTTATTGTATTTTTTCACTTATTTCCCTTTAGGTTTACTCAAATGTCAAGCGCAGACAGTCATTGGATGCAGAATTAAATTTCACATCCAACAAGTACTCACTCTACATACTTCTAATTAAACCCACATCGACAAAAAATGAAAATACATGGAAAAGACGTGTTACATTTTGAAATATTGTTTTGAGAATTTTCATTTAATTAATAATCATTACTAGCTTGATTATAAGGATTTAACCTCCATGGAATAATTTAGTAGCATTCACAAATTAATGTTAAGCTTTATCTTCAAAGCAATGATGCCCTTTTTTCCTTTTTAGATAAACCTATAAATTTAAGAAAATGTCTTATAAACAAGTGTCATATGGATTAGGGGAACTTTGTCACTTTGGATAAACTAAAATAAGGATTTTGAATTTTTAAATAAAAACAAATAAAACTCATTTTTATTGTATTTTTTTCGCTTATTTCCCTCTAGGTTTACTCAAATGTCAAGTGTGGACACTCATTGGATGCGGAATTAAATTTCACATCCAATGAATACTCACTCTCCATACTTATAATTAAACCCACATCGACAAAAAATTAAAATACATGGAAAAGACGTGTTGAATTTTGATATAGTGTTTTGAGAATTTTAATTTAATTATTAAAAATTATTAGCTTGATGATAAGGATTTAACCTCCATTGTATATTTTAGTAGCATTCACAAATTAATGTTAAGATTTATCTTCAAAGCAATGATGCACTTTTTGCCTTTTTATATAAACCTATAAATTTAAGAAAATGTCTTATAAACAAGTGTCATATGGATTAGGGGAACTTTGTCACTTTGGCTAAAGTAAAATAAGGATTTTGAATTTTTAAATAAAAACAAAGAAAACTACTTTTTATTGTATTTGTATGCTTATTTCCCTCTTGGTTTACTCAAATGTCAAGTGTGGGCACTCATTGGATGAGGAATTAAATCTCACATCCAACGAGTACTCACTCTCCATACTTCTTATTAAATCCACATCACCAAAAAATGAAAATACATGGAAAAGACGTGTTGAATTTTGAAATAGCGTTTTGAGAATTTTAATTTAATTATTAATAATTATTAGCTTCATGACAAGGATTTAACCTCCATGGAATATTTTAGTAGCATTCACAAATTAATGTTAAGTTTTTTCTTCAAAGCTATGATGCACTTTTTGCCTTTTTAGATTAATCTATTAATTTAAGAAAATGTATTATAAACAAGTGTCATATGGATTAGGGAACTTTGTCACTTTGGATAAAGTAAAAGAAGGATTTTGAATTTTTAAATAAAATCAATGAAAACTAGTTTTTATTGTAGTTTTTTGAGTTATTTCCCTCTTGGTTTACTAAAATGTCAAGTGTGGACACTCACTTGATGTGGAATTAAATTTCACCTCCAACGAGTAATCATTGTCCATACTTCTCATTAAACCCACATCGCCAAAAAATGAAAATACATGGAAAGGACGTGTAGAATTTTGAAATAGTGTTTTGAGAATTTTAATTTAAATCTTGATAATTATTAGCTTGATGATAAGGATTTAACCTCCATGGAATATTTTAGTAGCATTCACAAATTAATGTTAAGATTTATTTTCAAAGCAATTAAACCCTTTTTGCCATTTTAGATAACCCTATTAATTTAAGAAAATGCCTTATAAACAAGTGTCATATGGATTAGGGGAAGTTTGTCACTTTGGATAAATTAAAATAAAGGTTTTGAATTTTTAAATAAAAACAAAAAAAAACTGGGTTTTAATGTATTTTTTGGCTTATTTCCCTCGAGGTTTACTCAAATTTCAAGTGTGGACACTCATTCGACGTAGAATTAAATTTCACATCCAACAAGTACCAACTCTCCATACTTCTAATTAAACCAACACCGATAAAATATGAAAATACATGGAAAAGACTTGTTGAATTTTTAAATAATGCTTTGAGACTTTTAATTTAATTATTAATAATTATTAGCTTGATGATAAGGATTTAACCTGCATGGAATATTTTAGTAGCATTCACAAATTAATGTTAAGATTTATCTTCAAAGCAATGATGCCCTTTTTGACTTTTTAGATAAACCTATTAAGTTAAGAAAATATCTTATAAAAAAGTGTCATATGGATTAGGGGAACTTTGTCACTTTGGATAAAGTAAAAAAAGGATTTTGAATTTTTAAATAAAAACAAAGAAAACTGGTTTTTATTGTATTTTTTTACGCTTATTTCCCTCTTGGTTTACTCAAATGTCAAGTGTGTACACTCAGTGAATGCAGAATTAAATTTCACATCCAACGAGTAATCACTCTCCATACATCTCATTAAACCCACATTGCCAAAAAATGAAAATACAAGGAAAAGACGTGTTGAATTTTGAAATAGTGTTTTGAGAATTTTAATTTAGTTATTAATATTTATTAGCTTGATGATAAGGATTTATTCTCCATGAAATATTTTAGTAGCATTCACAAATTAATGTTAAGATTTATCTTCAAAGCAATGAAGTCCTTTTTGCCTTTTTAGATAAGCCTATTAATTTAAGAAAATGCCTTATAAACAAGTGCCATATGCATTAGGGGAGGTTTGTCACTTTGGATAAACTACAATAAGGATTTTTAATTTTTAAATAAAAACAAAGTAAACTGGTTTTTAATGTATTTTTTCGCTTATTTCCCTCTAGGTTTACTAAAACGTCAAGTGTAAACACTCATTCAATGTGGAATTAAATTTCACATCCAACGAGTACTCACTCTCCATACTTCCGATTAAACCCACGTCACCAAAATATGAAAATACATGGAAAGACGTATTGAATTTTGAAATAGTGTTTTGAGAATTTTAATTTAATTATTAATGATTATTAGCTTCATGATAAGGATTTAATTTGTCTTCATGTTAAAATTTGTCTTCAAAACAATGATTACCTTTTTGAATTTTTAGATAAACCTATTAATTTAAGAAAATGTCTTATAAACAAGTGTCATATGGATTAGCGAGGTTTTGTCAATTTGGATATACGAAAAAAAGGATTTTGAACTTTTTAAATAAAAACAAAGAAAACTTGTTTTTATTGTATTTTTTTCGCTTATTTCCCTCTAGGTTTACTGAAATGTCAAGTGTGGACACTCATTGGATGCGGAATTAAATTTCACATCCTACGAGTACTCACTCTCCATACATCTAATTAAACCCACATCAACAAAAATGAAAATACATGTAAATGACGTGTTGAATTTTTAAATAATGTTTTGAGACTTTTAATTTAATTATTAATAATTATTAGCTTGATGATAAGGATTTAACCTGCATGGAATATTTTAGTAGCATTCACAAATTAATGTTAAGATTTATCTTCAAAGCAATGATGCCCTTTTTGACTTTTTAGATAAACCTATTAAGTTAAGAAAATGTCTTATAAACAACTGTCATATGGATTAGGGGAACTTTGTCACTTTGGATGAAGTAAAAAAAGGATTTTGAATTTTTAAATAGAAACAAAGAAAACTAGTTTTTATTGTATTTTTTTACGCTTATTTCCCTCTTGGTTTACTCAAATGTCAAGTGTGGACACTCAGTGGATGCAGAATTAAATCTCACATCCAATGTGTACTCACTCTCCATACTTCTGATTAAACCCATATCACCAAAAAATGAAAATACATGGAAAAGACATGTTGAATTTTGAAATAGTGTTTTGAGAATTTTAATTTAATTATCAATAATTATTAGCTTCATGATAAGGATTTAACTTCCATGGAATATTTTAGTGGCATTAACAAATTAATGTTAAGATTTGTCTTCAAAGCTATGATGCCCTTTTTTCCTTTTTAGATAAACCTATTAATTGAAGAAAATGTCTTATAAACAAGTGTCATATGGATTAGGGGAACTTGGTCACTTAGGATAAAGTAAAAGAAGGATTTTGAATTTTTAAATAGAAACAAAGAAAACTAGTTTTTATTGTATTTTTTTCGCTTATTTCCCTCTTGGTTTACTAAAATGTCAAATGTAGACACTCACTCGATGTGCAGTTAAATTTCACATCCAACGAGTAATCACTATCCATACTTCTCATTAAATGCACATCACCAAAAAATGAAAATAGATCAAAAAGACATGTTGAATTTTGAAATAGTGTTCTGAGAATTTTAATTTAATTATTAATAATTATTAGCTTGACGATATGGATTTAACCTCCATGGAATATTTTAGTAGCATTCTCAAATTAATGTTAAGATTTATCTTCAAAGCAATGAAGCCCTTTTTGCCTTTTTAGATACACCTATTAATTTGAGAAAATGCCTTATAAGCAAGTGTCATATGGATTTGGGGAAGTTTGTCACTTTGGATAAACTAAAATAAGGATTTTGAATTTTTAAATAAAAACAAAGAAAAATGGTTTTTAATGTATTTTTTCACTTATTTCCCTCTAGTTTTACTCAAATATAAAGTGTAGACACTCATTCAACAAGGAATTAAATTTCACATCCAACGAGTACCCACTCTCCATACTTCTAATTGAACCCACATCGACAAAATATTAAAATACATGGAAAAAACATGTTGAATTTTGAAATAGTGTTTTGAGAATTTTAATTTAATTATTAATAATTATTAGCTTGATGATAAGGATTTAACCTGCATGGAATATTTTAGTAGCATTCACAAATTAATGTTAAGATTTATCTTCAAAGCAATGATGCCCTTTTTGACTTTTTAGATAAACCTATTAAGTTAAGAAAATGTCTTATAAACAAGTGTCATATGGATTAGGGGAACTTTGTCACTTTGGATAAAGTAAAAAAAGGATTTTGAATTTTTAAAGAAAAACAAATAAAACTCATTTTTATTGTATTTTTTTCTCTTATTTCCCTCTTGGTTTACTCAAATGTCAAGTGTGGACACTCAGTGGATGCAGAGTTAAATTTCACATCCAACGAGTAATCACTCTCCATACTTCTCATTAAACCCACATCGCTAAAAAATGAAAGTACAAAGAAAAGGCGTGTTGAATTTTGAAATAGTGTTTTGAGAATGTTAATTTAATTATTAATATTTATTAGCTTGATGATAAGGATTTAACCTCCATGGAATATTTTAGTAGCATTCACAAATTAATGTTAAGATTTATCTTGAAAGAAATGAAACCATTTTTCCCTTTTTAGATAAACCTATTAATTTAAGAAAATGCCTTATAAACAAGTTTCATATGGATTAGGTGAACTTTCTCACTTTGGATAAACTAAAATAAGGATTTTGAATTTTTAAATAAAAACAAAGAAAATTGGTTTTTAATGTATTTTTTCACTTATTTCCCTCTAGGTTTATTCAAATGTCAAGTGTGGACACTCATTCAATGCGGAATTAAATTTCATATCCAACGAGTACTCACTCTCCATACTTCTGATTAAACCCACATCGACAAAATATAAAAATACATGGAAAGACGTGTTGAATTTTGAAATAGTGTTTTAAGAATTTTAATTTAATTATTAATAATTATTAGATTGATGATAAGGATTAAACCTCCATGGAATATCTTAGTAGTGTTCACAAATTAATGTTAAAATTTATCTTCAAAGCAATGATGCTCTTTTTTACTTTTTAGATAAACCTATTAATTTAAGAAACTGTCTTATAAACAAGTGTCATATGGATTAGGGGAATTTTGTCAATTTGGATATGCTACAAAAAGGATTTTGAACTTTTTAAATAAAAACAAAGAAAATTGGTTTTTATTGTATTTTTTTCGCTTATCTCCATCTAGATTTACTGAAATGTCAAGTGTGGACACTCATTTGATGCGGAATTATTTTTCACATCCAACGAGTACTTACTCTCCATATTTCTGATTAAACCCACATCGACAAAAAATGAAAATACATGGAAAAGACGTGTTGAATTTTGAAATAGTGTTTTGAGAATTTTAATTTAATTATTAATAATTAATAGCTTGATTATAAGGATTTAACCTCCATGGAATATTTCAATAGCATTCATAAATTAATGTTAAGATTTATTTTCAAAGCAATGATGCCCTTTTTGCCTTTTCAGATAAACCTATTAATTTAAGAAAATGTCTTATAAACAAGTTTCATATGGATTAGGGGAAGTTTGTCACTTTGGATAAACTAAAATAAGGATTTTGATTTTTAAATGAAAACAAAGAAAACTAGTTTTTAATGTATTTTTTCATTTATTTCCCTCTAGGTTTACTCAAATGTCAAGTGTGGACACTCATTCGATGCAAAATTAAATTTCACATCCAACGAGTACTCACTCTCCATACTTTTCATTAAACCCACATCGAAAAAATATGAAAATACATGGAAAGACGTGTTGAATTTTGAAATAGTGTTTTGAGAATTTTAATTTAATTATTAATAATTATTAGCTTCATGATAAGGATTTAATCTCCATGTAATATTTTAGTAGCATTCACAAATTAATGTTAAGATTTATCTTCAAAGCAATGATGCCCTTTTTGACTTTTTAGATAAACATATTAAGTTAAGAAAATGTCTTATAGACAAGTGTCATATGGATTAGGGGAATTTTGTCACATTCAATAAACTAAAATAAGAATTTTGAACTTTTAAAGTAAAAACAAAGAAAACCAGTTTTTATTGTATTTTTTTCGCTTATTTCCGTCTAAGTTTACTGAAATGTTAAGTGTGGACACTCATTGGATGCGGAATTAAATTTTACATCCAACTAGTACTCACTCTTCATACTTCTGATTAAACCCACATCAACAAAAAATGAAAATACATGGAAAATAAGTGTTGAATTTTGAAATAGTATTTTGAGACTTTTAATTTAATTATTTATAATTAATAGCTTGATTATAGGGATTTAACCTCCCATCAAAATCCAAATTAATTAAAACATATCCCCTACTTTTGATACCCAGTGGATGTTGAACATGTTAATTCAACACTTCAACTTAATCAAAATCAAAATCCAAATTAATTAAAACTTCAATCAAAATCCAATCAAAATATGTTGAACATGTTAAGAGTCTAAAGTATTTTATCTCTGTCGGCTCACAGATAGCAGTGAGTTCAGGGAGATCATGGAAAGATTTTATAGTGTTCATCTTTTTCGGTTAGCAAAAAGAAATGGGCTCATAAAATCCGACATTTATGGTATAGAATATATCTCTCGTTCTTACAATATTCATGGGCATCATACACGTAGTGTCTACAATGCTTTCCCAACCGAAAATTGATAATAATGGGCTGTGGGCTAAAGAGACAGGACTGATGTTTCTCTATCTCTGTGTGAAATAAATTCTCTCGGATAGTTGAATTGGCGAGATTGAGTGGTTGTTTTGCGTAACTTAACGGAGTTTTGTATTAAGTTTAACAGTTTCATATATTCTACTACTATTGGTGACTGATAGAATAAGGATTATTCACTAAGGATATCATCTATGTGCTAATTTTCAAATATATCTTTAGTTTTTTATTGTTAATTGGTTAGAAGAAATCATATTGTAAATAAATATATCAATTTGGATTATTCAAAATAATTATAGAATTATTAAAAATAATAATAATAATAAAGAAGAAATATTATAAGTATATTGATATTGATTTTCAATTAAAATTTTTCATCTATGTAAATTTAATTTATTTTTTTATAATCTCAAATGTTATTATATTAATTTTTTATATTTTTTTTTCACGAAGAAAAAAACGAAACATCTTTCACTATATATAAAAAAAGTTACATGGTAATCCATAAGACTTAGTATAAAAAGAACTGCAAATGGCCCGTCATACAATAGAGGATCAAGGATCATAGGAACAAGTCCTCCGAAGACATCTTACACCTGGAAAAAAACAAAGCGATTTCTACGGGTTATCTCAAAGTCGAAAATATCCAATTGACAAAAAGTCCCGAAATGCAAAAAAAAATACGAAAAAATAGACACAGCACAGAGGTCATGTAAGCAGTGATGAAAAATCTCAAAATTCAAAAATTCCATACTGAATATTTTGTATCACAGTGAGATTCTGAACTCTTTGAATGTAAATGGACAACTAACAAATCTTGAAAGGTAGGAACCTCTATTTATGTATATCTTTATCTTTTTGTTTCACCGCCTTTTTCTTTTTCTTCTTCACGTTCCACCCTAAACCTAAGTGTACAACTCATAAATATTCAAAGCTTGGAACTTCATATATATCTCTTAGTTTCAACTCTCCTTCACGTTTATGTTCATTGTTAATACCAAGGGCACAAATATTTTTTCGATATGATCATCTTGCATAGTCTACATGCTCATCTCATCTTTGAAAAAAATAAACATCCACGATGACTAAAATATCTTAGCTTCTGAGTTATTATCGATAAGCACAACTTAATTGTAACAACTTAGATTGTGAAGACTAGATTACGAGTATCAAAGCAATAGAGAAATAAGATGAAGGGATTGTGATATTATGTAACCATTCTAAATAGACAATCCAAGGATAGCTCTAAAAGTGGATATCTATATTAACTAACGAGAAATAGAGCCTTGCGACGGAGGATGCGACCATAGCAAAAATATTTGCAATATGTCAAAGGTTCGCCTTCCCTTATGGGAGAAGATAAAAGAGTAGCCCTTATGGAAGAGCTCACCAATTTCCACGGTCAATTTATGAAAATAGATGAAAGTAAGGAAGAGGAAAAATGTTTTATGTGTACATGAACATGCATAGAGTTGCACTTAAACAACACTAAAACATAGGTTTGCCTCATTGGGTTAACCTAGATTGCGAAGGGATTTAATTGACCCAACCAAAGGTTTGTGTCATTGGGTTAACCTAGTGCGAAGGAATATAATTGACCCAACCATTGGATTACAAGAATACAATTTTCGGATGCAAAATTTTCCAATATGTAGGCCTTCTAATGAATACTTGCACAAAAAAGGTACAACAAGTAGGATATAATTCAAAGTCATTACTGATCTCACTTCCCATAAGTGGCATGCAATGGGTTTCAAAAATTGCAGAGAAAGGGTAAAATTTTAGACCCCATTAGATTACGATACAACCAAAAGAAAAAAACAACCAGAATTACAGAAATAGCGGAGAGAAAAGGGAAAAGTTAAGACCTTGTCAGATTGGAAGACAACCAAGGCTATAGAAACCAAAGTCAAGGATCAAGAACCTAACAAGGAAAAAGAAACCACGCATAACAAAAGACCTCATGTGAGGAAGAGGAACCACAAGAGGTAAACCCATCCTAACATGAAATTGTGAGACAAATGAATGAGGGGGACCTTAAAACATCAATATCCTTTTACCAAATCCTACACAGTAGATAGTGGATGCAAAGATCCATTCAGAGAAGGAATAAAAAGGAACCTACTTACCATGTGCCCTCCACCTACAAGTCTAACCCTAGTGGAAATCTACATTTTGAGGAGGCAAACAACAAGCAAAAAGGAACCTCATTTATCGTGTGCCCTCCACCCACAAGTATAGCCCTCATGGAAATATGGAAATATGCATTTTGAGGAAGCAAGTATGAATAAGATGGCCAACCCCACCCTGGCTCAGGATGTCATTAATGGCTAGAGGTTTTGTTTTAGCAGAATAAATTCCACTCGTACATGGCTTCTAAACCAAAGGAAGCCATATTATTCCCTACAACCCCTCTGGATATGTTTCTCGAAACTTTTATTAAAATAAAAAGGAAGCAAGATAACAAAAAACTATTTCAAATAAATGCAAGAAAAAGAGTGCTACTTTTCCAAACATTCTGGCACGTCTCTTTCTTCATATGAAGAGGATAATGTCTCTTATGATTTCTCGACAGACACTCCCGGTAGATTTGGAAGAGGATAATGTTTATTCTGATTATTTGTCAGACACTCCAGATAGATTTGTAGTAACACAGAGGATCCTTGAGAAGGACTTCCCACTAGTAGAGTTGTGGTGAAATCATACATGTTTAAATGCCTTGTATCCAAGTACTTTCCATTCAACTTTTCAGGATGTGATGGCTTCTCAACAAACAATGTCTCAGTGATTAATCTCACAGCATCCATAAATGCTAGACCACTCGTTGATGTACGAACCTCCAAAGGTGAGTAAGATTTAGGTTAAAATGTTTTAAACATATACGAAAACTTTTAAGAAATTATTTTGATTTCGGAAATGAATTTTGAGAAATTGGTAAGACTTATTCCACAGACAGGTAGTGAACCCTCATAAACAATCCACAATAATTCACCATTAAAATGTGTAGGCACTGAATAATTTAATAAAGTAATGTCGTATGTCAGCAACCCAAACCTCATGGTTGAGTATTTCGTGGTTGCATGGTCAACCATAGTGGTGTCTTTCAACACACAAAGCATTTAAATTAAAGCAGCACCATTATACACAACCTAAAACCCTAACCTATAACCAGTCTCGACCTTTCGAGAATGTGGTGCCACATGGAAATTAGGAAAGATTAATTAGAACCTAGAGGAGTGGTGTCGATGAATGAAAAAGAAGTCAACATGGATTGCCAACCCTTATGTCCTGAGAGGAAGAGATGGATAACCTATGAAAGTTCCAACAGTGCGAGGTTAGAAAATAGGACTAATACCAAAAGAGACAAAATAAAAATAATTGAGGAAAAAATTCATGTATTTTCCTGTAGGATAACCTCCAAGGATGAGAGCATTCCAAAATTACCTATAAAATTACCTATAGTTCCAAGATGGGTATCTTTGGTGAGCGCGAGTATTGCAGCAAAAATGCTACAACTCCTGGGCTGCCAACTTTACTTTAATCAACCTAGTAGTTTGTAACAAACTTGGAAGCGTCGGTGCTATATGCACAAGTACTAGTTATCACTACAGGTTGTCACTTGGTCAGTCGGCGCGAGATCACTAGGATCTCAAGCCAACTTCTATAGATTTCAGAAGAAGCTCTATGTGTGATGAAAGGAAATAAAGACTATTCTACAGATGCTATTCTAGCTGCAGAAACAGAAATACTCGAATGTAAAGCAAAACCTAGTAAACCCTAATTAGCAAACTAATTCTACTTTTGCCAAGAACACTATGAAAACCATGAAAGAAATTCCATTACCTACTCAAGGAAGTAAACAACATCTAACCATGCTATGTTTGGAAGTAAATAAGAAAAAAACATATTTTTGGATTTTTATATGCTTTTATGAAAATTTAACATGCATCTAGTTTATTGTGTGTGAGTGTGGTAGCGAACAGGTGGTGTTAGAGGGAGGTTTTGGAGCTTGGAAGGATGTAGGATGGTGTGGATGGGTCTTAGGAGGGCTTAGGTGGCCTTCTAAGGGATTTTCCCACACTCGACCTTCAAAAGAAAGTCTACAGGAAAAACTACAGGAGGACACACGAAAACTACACGAGGCCTACACGAGGAGGGCGAGAGCAATTTTCATTGTTTTGAGGGTGTGAGAGTGGGTGGAAAAGGTGGATGAAGGTTGAAATGAGGTGTTAGGGCACCTAAGGTCTACCATGAGTCACTAAGAGATAAAAAGATGATTGGGCTTGCTCAAGGAGAGAGGAAGAAGTTCTATGAAAAATGAAGGAAACTAGGGCAGAATTGAGGTGAGGTTTGGGAGACCTATAGGGCATGGACCAGATGGAGGGTGTTATTGTTGGTAAGCTGGCCAACTGTTGGAAGAGATCTGCTGCATAGAAACTGACAGTCAACTTAGAAAATCAAGCAACCAATGAAATGAGTGCATCCTAGGAAAACAGAGTTTTGCATTACAATGGCCTAAGCTATGATGTATAGAAGGAAATGCTGGTAAATTATGTAAGGAAGGAAAGCATGCAAAAGGACTATTGTAAATCAGGAAGTGGACATGATAAAGAAGATCTAAAGCAAAGCAAAACTGGACTATCAACCTACTATAGAGCTGCAAACACTAGAAGTCCTAGGAATGAGGAAAATCTATGTTTTTGGGGCAGCAAGAGAGTCTTTGCCTCAAATCATAGTCCCAGATGGAGGAAGAGAGGCCAAAGCACTATTTCTTGCCTTTTGAATCTTCTCTGATCACTGCTTAACCTGCTATAGAAAGCATAAATGGAAGCAAGCTACGAACTCATCAAAAGCAACCTATTCTTAACCATAAGAGAAATACATCTAATAGCAAATTAATCTACAAACTAAAGTAAAGCATAAAAATACAAGTAAAGAGAAGCTTGGCTGCTTGGATTGGGCCCTAACCCAAGAGCTTCAACCCTCTGAGGTAGCTCAATGCTAGCTCAAAAATGATTCCATCTTCATTATCAAAAAATAGCAAGATTACATAAAATTCTCACAAAATAGTAAGCTCGAAATTTGAGCAGAGTTTACACAAGCAAAAAAAATCCGACCCTAGTGAGGCCCTAGGCCTCTCTACTTATACATCTGAAGCTACCAACAGCTTCCTTAAAATCAGGGAGGCTCGGCTCCCAAAACTCGAAATAACTATAAGTCATCCTCCACCTGCTCGACTACCTTCTAGTGCATGATTCGGCTGCTTTTACTCCGAGCTCAATGAAGGGGAATTCAAAATGAGGAGTAATAAATGAGGGGGATTCCCTCCTATAAGTCCTCTCCTCTGTCTACTTCAAGTTATTGCTACAATTTGACCATTGGATCCTTGACTTTGACCTCAAAATCCATCAATAATCTGCATTAAATACATGTTAGACCACATGGCATAATAAGTAACTCAACTCACCCTATAAGCATAAATATAATCAGAAAATCATACAATAAGCTAAGAGAATGGTTGATTTGACTAGGTTAGGAGGTAAAATGAGCCCATATAATTACCCATTTATGAGGCTCATCATCACCCCCTACTGAAGGTGTTGCTCATCCTCTGAGCAACCTAGTCAATCTCTTCATATTTTATGGCCCTCGTGGCCTCCCTAGCATTCTAGGCTTCTGATGTGGTCTACTCATGTTCTCCATAAAATCCTGCCTTTCTTTCTATGTCCTTCCACTACTCCTCCTCTTCTTTTTCTCTTCTGCCTTACAACATGCCTAATATGAGTGGAGGACTCAGTTTGAGGCCAATCTAGTTGACCTTCAGCCTTTGCATGGAGCACTTATACATTGGCACTCTTTTCAATGCCTCCTTCAACCTCATGGGGGAATGGTATTCCCTGATCTGTAAGGTGTGGGGTAGGGTGTTCCATCTTCTCATGCATGCATGCACACAGTCCTCCCCAAGTAGCCTAAGCATATCTTCAAAGTGTAAAGTGGCTTGTTCTTGATTGGCTAGATATTTAGGGGAAATCTGAGGGTCATTGGTAAGCAGGTTGTGTGTGCTGATGAGTGCCATAGGATCT
The DNA here is from genome assembly GCA_031772625.1 of Pinus tabuliformis. Classification (NCBI taxonomy): domain Eukaryota; kingdom Viridiplantae; phylum Streptophyta; class Pinopsida; order Pinales; family Pinaceae; genus Pinus; species Pinus tabuliformis. Next base: position 496,669,835 of record CM062805.1, on the reverse strand, counting down.
GATGGCTCAGCTCTTATCATCAATGGTTCATTCTACTCTTTTATTAATAATATTTTCATTTTTGTTGCCCTCAATTCTTTGTGGTTCATCCATGAGGCCATGGCCATTAATTGCAGATCCCCTAGCTTGGCATTGGGGTCCCACACATTCATGTCTGTGAGGGCCATGTTGTGTAGGTAGAACTTTGTCATCTTTGCTTTTTCCTTAGAGGTGCTTTGGTCACACAAATCCATGAACTGCATGTAGTCTTGGAAAGGCATTGTGTCTCTTTATGCCAAAGTTTTTATTTGGAATTGAAGCCATTGATCCTTCAGATAGAGGCAATAAGATTTGGTTGGTGTTCTGCATTGTAATGCTTCCATGGATAAGTTGGCCATGTATGCCAAATGAGTCTCTTTCTCCTACAGCTGCCTCCTTAGTAATTCATTCTCATTTTTAAGGTGGATTCTTGTAATGGCTTCTTTGTCTCTGAGAGCACTCAATTCCCTGCCCATTTCCCTGAGTTTGTTTTCCATGTGGCCAATATCCTCAACTCCTTTGGACTTGGCTATCTGCATCCACCTATGTGTTCTCACTCTCTCTTTCTCCAATTCAAAAAATAGTGGAATTGCAAATTTCTGTGGGATGATCTTGCCTCCCTCAAGTAGTCTGTAATAGTCAAGACTAGGCTAGGGGTCAGGTTCTTGTAGCTCTTTTGCTTCTTCTTTCACCTCTGGCTGTCCTCTAATCTTTCCCTCAAGTTTTTGTGTCTCCTGTAGTTTGGACAGTGTCTCCTGTAGGACTGTTTGAGCCCATGTAGGTTTGGTTTAGGGTCGTGTAGTATTGCCTTTCCCTTCCATGTAGAAGATCGTGGAGTCCCCCTTTCATAGGTTATGGGTGTCTTAGAAGGAGATTCTTTCACCTTGACAGATGGTGAATCTTCAATGTTAATGGGAGTCTTTGATGAGGGCTGAGGTTTTCTTGTTTTAATTCCTGTACTCTTCCTTGCTCTGAAATACATGGAGGTTTTTCTTTTCCTCTTCTGCTTCTGCTTGACTAGTGTACTGAGGGCAGTGAGGGAAACTGTTGCTTCTCTTTCCCAAGTTTTAAGGGACTCTTCTCTTTGCTCTGCCCTCTCTGCCTCCTTTTCTCCCTCTTCTGTCTCTTTTTCTTCCTCCTGCTATGTCCCTTCAACTCTCTCCTCCTATATTTCTTTTCTTTCCTCCTCCCTCTCTTGCTCTTCTATGCCACCACTGCCTTCATCTTCTCCTCCTTATTGTTCTCCCTCCTCATTGATAGCAAGACTGACATCATAGGTTAATGCCTTGATGTCATCCTCAACTGTCATATTTCTAAAAACTTCCCATGCTATAGGGAGTGTAAGGGTATGGAGGACTTCTTCTACTAGGATCTTGATTAGGCCATGGTGAGCTAGCTGCTGTGAATTTCGTGCTTGTACCATGGTGCTGGAGTCAATGAGGGATTGAAGGAGAAAGTAAGGGATGCTGAGCTTTTGATATGCTGGGGTATTCATGCCATATCTCAAATCTTGGAGGATTCTGAAATGATATCCATAAACAATGTTATGCCTCCCCTCACAAGAAATGTATTTGATCACTTAGTAGCTAACCTCATCCCAGGGATATGGTATACTAGCCCTCCTAATTCCATTTTTTTCTTCAACACGGGTTTCATTATCTTGGAAAAATTTCTTCTTGACAGCCTGGCCAATTGTTTTCTCATCTTTACTCCAAGGCAGCCCAAGAGGAAGGGTAGTGACCCTACTGATGAATTTAGGGGTTATTTCAATGGAGAGGCCTCTAATGGTTACAGTAGCATGAGTTCTTGTGTGAGGGACCAGAGAGAGAGAAAATTCATGGGCAATTTCCTCATCAAACCCTCTAAATTTCTCAAAGAAATTCATCCAGTTTGCCCTTGTAAATATTTCCACCACTTGAGGATGTGCATGGAGTCTAGTGGAGTTAGTGGGCTCTTTTCCCATAAACTCCCCAGTCATACTGCCTGTACTTATTTTGAAAAAAACCGAATATGGAGGTGGAGACAAAGGATTTTGAGTGAAATAGAAAAACAGAGGAGACTTTATTTTATTTTTTTAAATAGAAAATTTTAATATATTTCTACCCTCTTAAAGTCTCATTCCATCTTCAATTTGAGACCAACCCTTTCATATTTTAATATTAAACAGAGGGAATTCATGGCTCCTACCTCTTCGGACTGAAATTCGTGCCAAAAATCACGTTTCCTCCCTTCAAAATGACACAATGCCCCTCCTGTAGAAGCCCGATGTCCCTCCCGTAGATTCCCTGTAGGTGCTCCTGTAGAAAATTCCGAGAGAAAAAATATGGTGGAAATCGATACAGGATGGTGGATACAAGGCTGTGGGGGCATAAGAAGACTGCTGAGTGGCTGAGTTCTGAGGAGAAAATGAGGAAAAGGTGGTGAGAATGCACGGGGAGGAGTGCTCATTACTTTTTATGGTTGTTTTCAGTGATGAGTGTTGAGCTAGCAAGGTGTACGTTGCCCAGATTAGGACCGTTGGTCCCCACCTGCTTGGTCATCATGACCCCCCTCATAATCATCCCCTCATCACTACATCGGAGTCAACTCTTCCTTCCACTACCTGTCCTTCGCATCTTTTGCTTGACTTGATTGTGCGCACATGTGGGTGACATCTTGGTTAAGTGGAGTCAACTAAATGAAGGTGGCCAAGTTAACTGGCCACCTTTCGATTTCAACCATATCATTTCCTTCATATGATTTCTAATTACACAAATGCAGATAGAGGAGTGACTTAGCTACTTACCTGTGATCCGAGTGTATTTGCTGCCATCGACTGTGAGGTGTTGTGGCTTTCTCTGCTGCATGCCTTCATTTTCCTTTATGCATGCTGTCTCTGCTTGCTGATGTGTTGTTGTGTGCTTTTGCAGGTTCTTCTTTTGTTGGATCTAAGCTGCATGTGCCTTTTCAACCTATAGATGTGCACTCTTTCACTGCTGGTGTTGGAATTCTATGGGATCATTTGCTACAGGAATTCCTACAGGAGCTCCTGTAGCTGCTTCTCCCCTTGAAACTTCAGCTTTTTCCCTGTGCTTGGAGCTCAAGAATGATGTTAGAGGTGGAGATGAATGATGGAGGGATAGTAGGTAAGCTTCAGGTAAGGTTAATGGTGCCTTTTCCTCCTTTTATTTTTGTTTTTTTTCAAAACTGAGAAACTATTTTTCTGTGTTTTTTTCTTGGACAGGGAAAAAAATAGTAATGATGGTTGGAGTGTGAAGCAGGCTTGGAAATGATGGCAAGGAGGCTTGAATATGGTAAGAGGGATTATAGGTTCCTCATGAAGCTTTTCTTTTCCCTCAGACTGCCTCCTGTAGACACTTTTGGCTCTCTGTAATTCCTACAGGAGCCTCTTGTAGAAAACACAGAGCCTCCTATAGAAAACATAGTTTTGGAAGAAAAATGTGAAGTGGGGTGAAAGAGATGCCAAAAATGATGGAGGAAGGTGTGGAGAAGATGAGATGGATGTTGGTATGAATGTCAGGGTTCCCTTGGCACCTGCTTCTACTCCCTGTAGTCCTCCTGCAAACATGCAATGCAATACAAATTCATTTTTCTTTCTCTCTTTTTTTTTTTCGAAAACAACTAGGGCTCCTAAGAGAGGTTTTCACCTTAATTGCCTACCCTGGGCACCTCCAAGGGAGGTTTTCACCCAAGGATCTTATTTTTTCCTTTTTTCTTTTTTCTTGACATCACTGCGCCGCCTTAGAAGAGGTTTTCAACCCAATGATGGGACTCAAGTGCCTCATGGAGGTTTTCACTTGAGCCCTTATTTTTCTCTTTTTTCTTCAGTGAGTGGGTGAAGTGGAAGCTAAGACATGCTCCACTACCATCAATGTTTTATTCAAATCCTCAATAAAATCTCACTTGGAGATGGGTTTCTTGTAGACTTTCAACCGATGTCCATTGACAGGCATGGGAATGGCTTCGTCATCAATGGTTCTGATCAGAACTGAACCATTGTCATTGCATTTCTCCACAGTGTAGGGTCTCAGCCATCTTGTCCTCAACTTGTCTTTGAAATCCTTGTATCTTGAATCATAGAGTAGTGCCCAATCTCCCTCTTGGAATTTCTTCTCCCTGATATTTCTGTTATGCCATATCTTTCTCTGAAGCTGAACTACCTCCGTATGGAGAAGGGCTTGCAATCTGTATTCATCCAATCCATTGAGCTGAACTAATCTCTCCTTCTGTGCATGGCTGAGGTCTAGGTCTAGCTGAGCTGCCATCCTTAGGGTACTGAATTCAAACTCTATTGGCAGCAAAGCCTTCTTCCCATAGACCATTTCATAGGGTGTGAACCTGGTGGTGGTCTTTCATGTTGTCTTGTAGGCCCAAGTGGCCTCAACTAATCTGTCTGCCCATTCTTTTCTGCTGCTGCTCACTACCTTGGTTAGGATCCCTTCCAATGCTCTATTAGTGACCTCCACTTGCCCATTGGCTTGTGGATGGTAATGGGTGGAAGTCCTATGCTTGATCTTATGATGTGTGAGAATGTCTTCAATCAGGTTGGAAGTGAATTAACTGCCTTGTTCTATGACCAACTCTCTCAGATACCCGAACTTGTAGAATATGTTTTCCCTCAAAAACTCAGCTAATTTTTCCTCTTTCGCTGCTTTGAATGCTTTTATCTCCACCCACTTTGTCAGGTAGTCGGTGAACACAATGATGTATTACTTTTGCTTTGAAGGGGGGTGACAGGCCCCACAAAGTCCATGCCCCACTTCTCAAATGGCTCAAAGGTAACTTGATGTTGCATTGGAATTTCATCCTTTGGAGTGGTTTTCCCCATCATTTGACACCGATCACACTGGCTCATGTATCTCATCACATCCTGATGAAGAGTGGGCCAGTAGTAACCTGCTTGCAATATCTTGAAGGCGGTTCTTTTTGTTGCAAAATGACCTCCACAAGGCCCGTCATGGCAGGTCAGGAGGATGTCAAAGACTTCCTCCTCCCTGACACATCTTCTCAAGATCTGATCTGGGCCAAGTTTGAAGAGATTGTCTCCAATCCAGGTGAAAGGGGTGCTTTTCCTTACTATATTGCTCTTCTCTTTTGAGGATAGGTGTGGTGGGAACTGTGCTGAAACCAAGTAGTTTGCTATATCAGCGAACCATGGAGAGAGTACTGATATAGAAAATAGGTGTTCATCTGGAATTTGGTCATCCACCATTCCTTCTTCACCTATAGGAAAATTTACTCTAGACAAAAAGTCAGCAACAACATTCTCTTTACCAGGCTTATCAATAATGGTCAAATCAAACTGCTGCAGTAAAAGAAACCATCTAATAATGCGAGCATTTACATTTGGTTTGTTCATTAAATATCTAATTGCAGCATGATTAGTGTGCACAAAGGTTTGATAGCCTGTGATATAATGTCTGAATTTGTTTAAGGAATGCATGACAGCTAGGAGTTCCTTCTTGGTCACTGTATAGTTTAACTCTGCCTTTGACAAGTTTTTGCTTATAAAGTAAATGGCATAAGGTAACTTTTCATCAGTTTGTCCTAAGGCTGCTCCTATCGCTTTGTTCGAGGCATCTGTGTGAATGTGAAAGGGTAGGGCCCAGTTTGGGCCTCTAATAATTGGGGCAGTCACTAACTTGCTCTTCAAGGTATGTAGGGCTTCTTGACAGTTTTCCGACCATATGAACTCAACGTCTTTGCCTAGGAGGCCAAACAAAGGAGAGGCTAGCTTGATAAAGTCTTTAATGAATCTCCTGTCATATCCAGGTAAGCCTAGGAAACTTCTGAAATCTCTCACCTTTTGAGGAGGTGGGACCCTTTGGACGATGCCAATTTTGTTGGGGTCCACCTGTAGTCCTTGTTGAGATATTGCATGACGTAGCATGGTCCCTTCTGTCATAAAAAATTCACATTTTTCTGGACTGAGGGATAGGTTCATCTCAATACACTTATCTAGAACTTTTCCTAGGTTAGATAAAGCTTCATGAAAGTCAGAGCCATAAGGAGTAAAATCATCCATGTATATTTCTACTGCATCATGAACCAGTTCAGAAAATATACTCAATACTTCTCTTTGGAAAGTTGCTGGAGCGTTGCAGAAACCAAACAGAAGGACCCAGTATGCAAAGGTACCCCAAGGAAAAGTGAAATTGGTCTTATCTTGGTCTTCCGGGCTGATTTGAATTTGATCATACCCGCTAAACCCATCTAGGAAGGAGAAAAACTTTTTCCCTGCCAGATCGTTTAACACTTGATCTATGAAAGGTAAAGGAAAATGGTCCTTTTTAATGGCTTTGTTCAACTCCCGATAGTTGACACAGATTCTCCACTTACCATTTTTCTTTGGCACTAGCACCAAAGGAGAGACCCATTCACTGTCAGAAATGGGATAGATGAATCCTGCATCAAGCAATTTTTGTAGTTCTTCCTTAACAATATCTTTAAGTGATGGGTTCATCCTCCTTTGAGGCTGCTTGACTGGCTTGCAATCTTCCTTGATGTATATATGATGAGTACATACTGAAGGGTGCACTCCCTTCATCTCCTTATAACTCTAGGCGAAGTCATTTAGATACTTTCTCAGTATGTTGAATAGCTCCTTCTCCTAGGAAGTAGATAGGGATGGATTGATTTGCAATGTTCTTTTTGGGCCGAACTCTATATTTTTAACATGGAGAGAAGTAGGGTTGGCCACACAGAGATGAGTTGAGGGGTTTTTTTTGGTATCTCTTACTATGTCTTCTAATGGTGATACACTGGGAGGTGGATTCTTAATCAAATTTTCAATCATATCATCCTCATCTTGCGGTTTTCCCCCCATGGCGATTCCTAATGTACAAAGTGGTGCAGAATAAACTTCATCCTCATCATACTCCTCCAACCAGAGAGGTAGATCATGTTCTAGCAGGCGTTGGGCAAGAGGATATAGGGTTAACTACTTGAGCATGTGCCCGTTCTTTATGGTCATGTTCCTAGCTCAGCAGCTGATGTAGGCATCGGCTGTAGCCAGCCAGGGTCTTCCCAGAATGAGAGGACACCCAATGAGCTTTGCCTTTGGCTAGAGAACTAAGAAATTAGCAGGGTACTACGAAGAATCAATGGAGACCATCATATCTTCCACAATCCCCTCAGGGGTCACTATGGAGCAGTCTGCTAGCTACAGCACTGTCGTCGTCTTCCTCAAGGAGCCTTGGAAATCAAGTTTGAGCATTGTGTCATTTTTCATCACATTAACGGCAGCTCCCATATTAATCAAGGTATGTGGCACCATTGTGCCATTGATGTGGACATCAACTACTGGGCTTCCAGGGTCCAGATATTTTGGACATATTATCTGCCCCAACATCAGGTCAGACAGTTGTCCTATGACATTGATGGTTGGGGCATCTATCTTACACCTTCCTGGATGCCTAAATCACTTCTGTTTGATCAACCTATTGTAGATAGGCACATCTTTTATGGCTTGGAGAAGTGGTATCTTCACACATAAATGTTTCAATTCTCCTAGGAGTTCAGTCTCTTCTGGGGTAGGCTGGATTGTCATGGATATAGTCTCTCAGGAAAGGGTGGATTTGCTTTAGGTTCACATCCCTTTTTATCTTCCTCAACCTCCCTGGGTGGAGGCTGGCTATCTGGGATAACTTTCTCGGATCATAAGTTGATTTCTTGAATCTCCACAACATAATTTGGGCATGATGGTTACCCACTATACACTTGTTGAGCCTGTCTATTGTTCAGGTTAGGATTTGGTTGGGTAGGCATTTGGGGTTTCCTTGGTGGAGCAGAAGGTAACAGTTGTCTTTGGGTAGGTGGTGGAGGTAGAAGAGCGGGAAGAGAGTTGTATTGGGGCCTCCACCCCTGATGAGATGCATTCCACTGAAGTTGCGGTTGAGCATAGGATTGAAATGAATGGGTGGCTGGTTGGGCATGATATTGAGATGCGAAGGACCAAGGAGGAGGCATGGACTAGGAAGGATGAGCAGGGGGGCCCCAAGAAGGTATAGAGGTGACTTGGTTGGGGTTGTAGTATGCCTGAGATGTCCCTTGCATCCCCTGCTGGTATGGTCTAGGTCCATGCGGCCTCCTTTTTGTTTATGTAATAGATCTGTTCAGTGACTCCTTTGGTCCCTTGGTATACAACATTAAGTCTGGGCAAGGAAGGGCACTTATCTATAGAATGATTTTCTTCAGAGACAAAACAAACCTCTATAAAGTTCCATGGGCATTCATTCCTAGGATGCCTCCTAGTGCATCTAGGGCAAAAAATGGCCAAAGCCATCTCTGCTTCCTCTTGCATTATTTTGATATGTAAGGTATCCATTTTCATGGCAAGAGTCTACAACATCTCACTCATGTAGTCTTCCAACATGTTTCCAATTTCACCTTTAATGGATGAATTGGAAGAAGAGGTAATGGCTATGGGTTGACTCCTCCTACCTTTCTTTCTGGCTACTCTAGAATGGTTTCTAAAAACAGTCTTTATGTCCTCATAGGCTTGTTGGTAGATGTCTCCCACGGCTAGTAGATGAAGGGTGTCTAAAAGGTCTTCTCGGATTCCCCTAAGCAAGACCAACTTTAGAGACTCAGGGTTAAGTGTACACCTGACCCTTTTGTAACTGAGTTGGAACCTCTCTTCATAGTCTTCTAGGGACTCATCACTTCCCATGGTCATTCGAAAGATTTCTTCTTTAGTATCTTTTTACCTATAATAGTCTCGATATTTGTTTTTAAATGCCTGCTGCATCTGAGCCCAAGTTGTGATGCTATTGCTAGATAATCCCATGAACCAGCATAGTGCTGCATCCTTGAGAGTAGAAGGGAATAGTTTCAACTTTTTCTCGTCTTCTGCATAGTCATAAGTTCGACAGATGACAACAAACTCAAACAAGAAGGTGTCAGGATCTTCTGTAGTCAGACCATGGAAGTGAGGTAGGGATGAAGGACTTATATTCTTCATTTTGGTGTCCCCATTGGTCTCCCAAATGGGGAAGGTACCCTTTATTCTCTCTTCATTTCCCCTAGCATTTCTGTTTTCAGCCATTGGCTCCAGAGGAATGTTTTCTTCCTCTTCTTCTTCTCCTATAGGTTCTTCAAATATGTTTGGCTGCTCACCTAAGGGTTCTTCTTGATTGCAGCCACCGAAGAAGAGAGAAGGTTGGTTGTGTGAAGCAGTGGGGGTGTTGGGAAATTTTTTTCCTAAGTTATCTCTACTCCTACGAGGCATGAAAGGAAATATTTTTGGTTGGTTTTCTATTTCTTTTTCCCCACACTGAAAGTACCTATAGAAACTAAAATTGGGATTGAACAAAACAAATTGCAACTAGATGAAATGAACTTGTTGAATTGAAGTTTGCAGAATTGAAAAGGAAAGCAAGGAAATGCAGAAACTGAAAGAAAAGAAATGACCAGTCTACTTTTGCTGAAATAAACTATTAGCAAAATGTTGCAATAGGAAATAGAAGAAAGCAATAATCACAGAATACTCTGACGCTTCCCCGGAAATGGCACCAAAAAGTGGTGAGCACCAGTATTGCAGCAAGAATGTTGCAACTCCTGGGCTGCCAACTTTACTTTTATCAACTCGGTAATTCGTAACAAACTTGGAAGCGTCGGTACTATATGCACAAGTACTAGTTCTCACTGCAGGTTGTCACTTGGTCAGCCAGTGCAAGATCACTAGGAGCTCAAGCCAACTTCTATAGATTTCAAAAGAAGCTCTATGTGTGATGAAAGGAAAGAAAGACTATTATACAAATGCTATTCTAGCTGCAGAAAGGAGAAAGACTAGAATGTAAAGCAAAACCTAGTAAACCCTAATTAACAAGCTAATTCTACTTTTGCCAAGAACACTATGAAAACCATGAAAGAAATGCCATTACCTACTCAAGGAAGTAAAAAACATCTAACCATGCTATGTCCCGAAGTAAATAAGCAAAAAAAATATCTTTGGATTTTTATGTGTTTTTATGAAAATTTAACAGCATCTGATTTATTGTGTGTAAATGTGGCAGCGAACAGGTGACATTAGATTTGGAGCTCGGGAGAATGTAGGATGGGGTGGATGTGTCTTAGGAGGGATTAGCTGGCCTTATGGAGGCTTTTCCCACACTCAACCTTCAAAAGAAAGCCTACAGGAAAAACTACAAGAGGACACAGGAAAACTTCAGGAGGAAAACAGGGAAACTACAGGAGGCCTACACGAGGAGGTCGAGAGAGATTTTCATTGTTTTGAGGGTGTGAGAGTGGGTGGAAAAGGTGCATGAAGGTTGGAATGAGGTGTTAGGGCACATAAGGTCTACCATGAGTCACTAGGAGAGAGAAAGATGATTGGGTTTGCTCAAGGAGAGAGGAAGAAGTTCTATGAAAAATGAAGGAAATTAGGGCATAATTGAGGTGAGGCTTGGGAGACCTATAGGGCATGGATCAAATGGAGGGTGTGATTTCTAGTAAGCTGGCCTACTGCTGGAAGAGATATCCTACATAGAAACTAATAGTCACCAATAAAATAAAGTAACTAATGAAATGAGTGCATCCTAGAAAAACAGAGTTTTGCATTAAAATGGCCTATTAAGCTATGATGTATAGAAGGAAATGCTGGTAAATGTTGTAAGGAAGGAAAGCATGCAAAAGGACTATTGTAAATCAGGAAGTGGACATGATAAAGAAGATCTAAAGCAAAGCAAAATTGGACTATCAACCTACTAGAGAGCTGCAAACACTAGAAGTCCTAGGAATGAGGAAAATCTGTGTTTTTGGGGCAGCAAGAGAATCTTTGCCTCAAATCATGGTCCCAGAGGGAGGAAGAGAGGCCAAGTCACTATTGCGAGCCTTTTGAATCATCTCTAATCACTGCTTAACCTACTACAAAAAGCATAAATGGAAGCAAGCTACGAACTCATCAAAAGCAACCTATTCTTAACCATAAGAGAAATACATCTAACGGCAAATTAATCTACAAACTAAAGTAAAGCATACAAATAAAAGTAAGGAGAAGCTTGGCTACTTAGATTGGACCCTAACCCAAGAGCTTCAGCCCTCTGAGGTAACTCAGTGCTAGCTCAAAAAGGATTCCATCTTCATTATCAAAAAATAGCAAGATTAGATAAAACTGTCACAAAATAGTAAGCTCGAAATTTGAGCAGAGTTTACACAAGCAAAAAAAATCTGACCCTAGTGAGGCCCTAGGCATCTCTACTTATACATTTGAAGCTATCAACAGCTTCCTTAAAATCAGGGAGGCTTGGCTAATTGGAAAGAGGAAAGCAATATTGGTCTCTCTGATGAACTTGTGGGAGAATGGGAGGATTACATACTTCAGCTAAAGATGGCGGGGATTACAATCTCAAGAGGGGAAGGCAGGCTTATGTGGAATGACCCTATGTCAAATGGGTAGATTATAGTGCAGGGTATTTATGACACTTAACTCATATTTCATTAAATTTGGAAGTAGTCAGTGGATATAGAATTTAGAACTTTAACTAGATTAAGTTTTTCCAAAATGAGGAATTAGAAATTCACTTAGTTCACTAATTTTAATGCAGATATTCACCAATGTTTGTGTAAAAATTATCATGATAAAATTTATAAAACAAATTTATATAAACTCGCAAAAGCAAATCTTTCACATCTTAATCTTGGATTCCTTACGTTATCTATTTTAATATTTTTTATGGTTTATATTAAAAGATAAGTTTGTTAAAATCATTTTATGAAAATAATGATGTGTATGTTACTATTTTTAACCCATTTAATTATAATATTATATAGTAAACATCATGTATGTGTTAAGTTACTATTATTACTAAGACAAAGTTGGCACAATTTAAAATTCTATCAACTTTGCAGCACTAGTAATATGGTTGAAGATTAAAAACGTCTCATAGAACATCCAGTTTATACTCATATTAGAATTAAATTTCAAAATATTTGTGATGTTGCCAACCTTCTTGATTGTTTAACTAAATAGAATTATGGTGATCTTGAAACACTTCTTTTAATGGTTTTTTAGCATAACAATAAAATACAAAATATCATTTAGTAATATCTTTTTGCCTTCTTATATACCATTTTTGGTCTTAGTGGATGATAATCATCATTATCACCATCATCACTACATACTATTGTCGGAAGTTTGCACCATTTTAGAGTTGAGGAGAATTTTTTTTTTAGGATCAAATTAAATGTTGAATATGAGTAGTAGCATAATTTATTTTTATTTATTATTTGTACTTTTCTGTTAAAAAACGAAGTTGATTGAAGCTTACTTAATGAATAATATATTAATATGCAAGACATATTAAGTATAAAGTTATTTAATGACAAATGATCATAGTAATGTGTCCAATATATACCATCATAGATCCATCTTAAGTGCGGATGTAGGGATCAAATTTCTTCACGTGCAAACATTTTTAGAGTGAAAGATACAATGTGTTATTTTTCATTGTTGAAACTGTATTTTTGAATGCTAAATAGAGTATATATATGACCAAATAAAAATTTTAACCATAATTTTTTTTTTTTTTTTAGTTTTTTTTTTTTTTTTTTTAATTTTTTTTTTTTTTTTTTTTTTATATAGATATATATGAAGTTGATATTTACATAAATTAGTTAACATAAATCTTCAAATAGTTTATCTGAATCTCTAGTTGAAATATTTTTGAAAAGTATAAGATTTAAACATCTAATTCACACATTTTTTTTACTTCTAATTACTTTACAACATATTCATTTTTTTATTTTTCTATTTAGAACATAATTTTTATTTTAAAGGGGAATGGGCGGATAGACAAACTTACACATCCCCTCATACTGGGCTGTAAAATGAGCCTCTCATCTCAATTACTAATTATTTTAATTTTCAAAATCAATCATGAATTAGAATAGTAACAAAGTAGTACAATTTGATTATTTTCAAATACAACAGGAAAGAGAGAAATTGACTAAGATATTTAATGCAAATATTTAGTTTTTATTCCTGTAGTGTTTAAGGATATTATATTGAAAAGAACATATTAACATTCATCTAAAACATAGATTCCTTAAATTATTTCTATTATCATTAACATTTGTATTTATGTATTAAATTTGACTCATGAATAATAGATTTTGTAAAAAAATTCTTAACTATAAAGTTATTTAACAATATATTAATATTGTTTTTCTTACTATTATTGACCATTTTAAATTGACACTAACTACTTTTCCTACGTTGAGTACAAATTAATTATTTTAGTTGTGTTGTTCAATGATCAAAATATTTATAAATTAAAGTGAAACAAAATAGTGAATTTGATTTATATCAATTATATTAAGGAAAATTAAGGAAAGCTCACCTCAAACGTTATCTCAATTGTCTAACATTTATTCATTAAGTGTTTAAATGGTTTATATTAAATAGAATACTAATTGGGTACTCCACTGTTGTTTTAATAGACCAAGTTTAGAAGATGTTTTTAAGTGCATTATTGAATTTGATAATGCATATTTGATATGGTGAGAAGTCATGTTGGTGTTGGCTTATCGAGGCCTGACCTAGGTTTATAAGAATTATTTAGCCAAGCAAATCCCGCAGCTACCGGCCCTTTCGGCAACAGCCCGCGAAGCGTAGACTGAGGTCTCACCCGAGGTAGCAAGGGAGGGTGCCAGAACTAGGTTTCCGCACCCTTGGGATGTCTAGATGTGGTCTGAGGGGTTCACGCGCCATCCTATGGCCTCGCGCTATGCTAGATTCACACGGATCCAGATATCCTTTGACGCGCTAACTGCAGATCTTATTAATTGCTACTACTCTAATCTACTTAAAGAGGTCTTTAAGAAAACAATTATTACTTCTGTTCAATTCGTGCATTAAGATTAAACCCAATTCACAAATGTTTAATAGCATAAGTGCACAGATCACATCAATTCATTTACCATAAAAGAATAGAATCGCAATTGTATTAACATAGAATTCAGAAGAAACTTATCTTTATTATCATTCATCACTAATACATCCAAATCTACCCTGCACACTCAATTGTAGGGGTTTGCGCACACAGCTGCGAACTTTCTAGGCCTCTATGCACACAGCTGCAGAGCCTCTACCTACTATCCCAACCCTTGACTCGGACTTACAGAAGCTTTTCAAAAACCCATTACATGTCAGATCATCATTATCATACCCGAAAACTTAGCTATCTCTACCCATAAAGCCTTACTCTATTTATACCTTTCCCTGGCTCGCGATCCCCAGGTGGGCTGACTTGATTTCTATTTCTTTACATTATTTTCAGGTGGACTACCCTTTGACTCAACCTATCATAATTCGCACTTCGCACTTTTCATGGAATCTTTACGCTGCTATTACCCAAAATTCTGAGCTTCGCGCCCCATACCCATTGCGTGGGGCTTTCGATACTCAACAGTCCCCCAACACAATCATCGTGACTCATCCCGAGTCACTCAACTGGTGTGTCCATATTCACGTGGAGATCAGTGAACAACTGCTGCACAGTGCGAGTTTCTTAAACAAACTCTACGACTGTCCATTGCAGCTGTTCCAGCCGGGTCATTGACATATCTGTGTCAATTGGGTTTGCTTGCTCAGAATCGCATATTGCCTGCATTTGTGCTAACTTGCCCTCAATCGTTGTAGAAACGGCCAATGCTTCATCAAGCCATGGTTGAATGTGGTCTTTAAGCTCTGCCTCTTGTTGTTGTGCAACATCCATTTGGGCCTTGAGAGCCTGGGCTTCCCTCATTTTGGCTAGCCACTGTGTGATAGCAACCATTTGTGCATCTCCGCGAGCTGTATCATAGGCCTTCTGCAACACGTGTGCCTCAACTTCGACGTGTTGTATGGTGGGGTCCTCCTAGAGAGATGTAAGTAGACCAATAGACTGATCCAAGAATCCTGAATATTCACAGACAGCGCTCCTCATTGCTTCCATGGCTATTTGAATTTACGCACGATGGTGTTTACGATCTGCCAGAGGTTGTTGTGCCTAGAGTCGGAGCTCTGTAATTTGTAGGGCAAGCTCCCCCTGTGCTTTTGCGGCTTCCTCTTGGGCCATGAGGACTCCTGCGGTCATGTGTTGAACCTTTGTAACAGTTGGAAGTTCCTCGGGGATAGCTACCGTCAGAACTGTGTGGCATGCGTCTGTGACGGCTTGTTCAACATTCTTATACTGCTCAACCAAGGCAGTGTGCTGAAGATTGAATTGTTCTATCTCACCTTCTGTCCTCTTAAAGTGTGAAGAGCACAACCTTCCCTAGCCCGGAATTCATTAGTGAGCCCTTCCTGTAGCTGGTAGAGTATCCAACTGTGTAGGGTGACCAAATTTACTTCCCAACTATTCTCATCGCCTGGGCCTTTGAGAGTAGTGGCTGGTAACATAACCGTTTTTGGTGTGCACATTATCCATGCATCTGCGACTGTATCGTCGGCGAGGTGGCCCCTGCCTAGAGATTGTGCCTATACTGTCTCCAACTACTTCCTGATGTCCCCCAACACAATTGTTTGCAGTGTAATTAGAGCGGCCAATGCATTGGGAGTGGTGGGGTTCATTATGAATTCTTTTTCCAACACCTTCGGTATTTTAGATTTTTTCCGGGCAGGTGGTGAGTCTTTCCAATGCGACCGTTTGACCTGGCCTCCATGGTCCTGCGTCTCTGTTTCCTGTTTTGACTCCAACTCCTGTGCTGCCATAGTCTCTTCGGCCGGTGGGTTCTAGGATGCCTCTTACTGCGAAGCCAGCCATTGTTCCTGATGTGATTTTTCAACCAGGTGCATAAGCCACTGCTGTTGTTCTTTCTTCTCCTGTTGGGTGGCGAGTTGGTCGAGGATGGCCTTGTCTAGAGCGAACCATTCAAGTGGCCATTCTGCCAAAACTGCATAGATTACCTCATCCGCTGCCATGAATGGGAGTGTGATCCAAGATCGATCCGAGTTCTTGCGTGCCCGGATGTACACATGATGCATGTCGACTTTAAACTCAGCCATGCTTTGGAAATTATTGTAGATTGTGGGAGACATGTGCGGTCGACGAGCAATCTGTGTCCTTATCTATCCTTCCATGGAGGTCCAAAATGCTCGGATTGCAAAAAACCTTGTCACCTCCCTTGTTCCACATAGCACCATATACTGTGCTGCCTCAGGTAGGTCTTCTGTAATGCTGGGGAACTAGCTATCCAGAGGCAGTTCTCCTGTCACCAAGAGGATTGACAACAGCAACCATGTGTAATGAAATGTCTTACCTTTGTCCTGGGCTTCTTGACAGTTGGTCAGGAACACGTTGCATAAGAACTGTGCCCAATTAAACTGGACCCCCTGGGCACACTGCCCAACCAGTGCAATAATAGAAGTGGGTACCTCATCTGCATGGCACTTCCTCATGAGTTTTCTAGCGAGGAGCTGAGTGGCCACTCAAGCAGTGCGGTTGTTGATGCTGGCTATGACATATCCGTGCTTCCTTTCTCCAACTTGTATCGCATCTTCATTGTTTCGGCGAGGCCGACCTCGCTGCTAGTTCCTACGGTGTCAGTGGGGTCATTTCCTTTCAGCGGTAGGTGTGTTATGCGGTGGATTAATTCTACTGTGATCGGGATTGGCTCTTCCAACCGTAGGAATCCATCATGTATAAGCAAAGTAGTTGTCGGATCACAAATATGGTAATAGTCACGTGGTGGTAGTGAGGTAGCCATCTGAGGTTGAGGATTCCTACCTTTTCCACACATAGTAGCCACACCCGTGGTAATAAGCTATCTTCGGCCAACTCAGGGAACTTATTGTTGTTGGCCAGATCCCAATCTTCAAACATGAGGCTCGGAATGCACCCCAATGGCAAACCTTCAAACCTTATGTCATCTGGAAGAAGCGGGATCTAAAGCTCAGCCTTTGCAACGTCTAAGTATTTTGGTAGCTTGATTGACCCTTTCCACGGGGAAAGATATGGAGGTAATAATGGGAGTTGGAATGCATCCACTTTGTCCTCGTCCTGTGCATCGATCTAGTCAAGCAGTTCTTGAAGAGCATCGTCTTCTTCGTCGGCTTCTATAGAAACAACTTTGCCCTTATCAGTTGCAGCTTGTTTGGTAAACCGTGGTGAGGCTCGGACTGTGCCACTCTTTTGTTTAGTCTTCTTCCTCCACAGTGTTTGTGGGGATTTTGAAACCTCATGTGCCCGGTTCGTGGCCTCTAACTCCTCTTGATTCAACTTCATTTCTTCGGTGAATCGTGGTCGAGTTCTGGCCATGGTACTCATGGGTTGTCTAGGGCCCATATATGTACTACTCTGTGTTGATGTATAGCGCCAATACGCCCCTGTTGTCCCTAGGTCATAAATTAAAGCTATCACTTTGAACAACTCCCTTCCCTTGTGTTCTAGTCTCGTACTAACATTCCATCAGTCGATCTTAACGGATCTACCTCAGAACTTCCATCTTAATGGCCCACCGCCCACCTGTTCCTACCATACCGTAATGTCCTTGTCATGAATAGTGGTGCTAATGGTCATCTCTTGACGAGGCTGCACGGTAGCACAGTCCATCGGGCGCTGCTGCAATCAAGAGAGCTGAGTAATTTGGACAGGAAACGTTTCGCCAGACTGGCTTCCTGCAGACTGGTTTATAGTCCCACGCCTCATTCAGCTGCTTGAGGCACTAAGACTATAGCGTTGATCAGTAGTCAAGTGGTGCGAATCTGCAATATCCTGGCCAGCCCGGGCTGCGAGCAGCGCTCAAGCGCTTGGGTAGCCAACCTTTTTTTTTCCAAGGATGTTTGCGCAGCCATGATATCATGGTCACGGCTTGGTCGCTCCTAGCAGTATTCCGAAGTGGTCCGAGTCGCCTTTCATGTACATGGGTTAAGCTGTTGTAAGTGCTGTGGTGTGATATTATTCTAGATCCAGTCCCATCTAGTGCACATCAGTCTCCTAGCCCTACCCAGAGGGTACTATCAGTGTGGGGCCGGAAGTTACCCAGCTTCTTCTGAACTTTCTTCCGTTGCCTAGTACAGAGCCATCTGGTCCATGTTATCCACAACTTCCAAGAAGGTTGTGGTAGTGGAACACCATGATGAATGCTGCCCTTTGGGCACCTGCGGTCCCTTTGGTTGGCTTCTGGTGATTCGTGTTGCTTCGGACCGCTTTCCTTAGCTTGTCTGGTTACTTGTGCCAGCGCCTAACCGTGCCTTCCGCGCTTTTTGCTGCACTTTGTTGCGACTGCCCTCTTTGCTAAAGCCACAGTTATTCAAGGTGCAAATACCTCCGGTGCATTCGGTTTTGATTTCCTCAAGGAAATTGGTTCCTCGGCTCCCTCCTCGAGCGGCTCTATGGCTCCGACTGTGACCATTCTATTGCAGTTTAATGTGGTTACTTCATGCAATTGATTTTGCCATCATTCAACCTCTTCATCTGAATCTGACGTGTAAGAGCTATCGTGATCCCATGAGAATCGACCATCCGTAGTTGGATTCACCCTATCCTGATTTCGTGTTGTGAGCAGGTAGATGCAATCTAGTTCCCTGTCACTATCATCGTCGCGCATAGGTTTAGTATAACGTGCTCCTTCAGCTGGATCCAAGGGAATGACTACTCGAAGGGAATTCTTTTCAAAAATCATTTTCTGCTTCTTGAGGTTGATGATTCCATTCATATCTGCTACCCAGTCTATCCCTAGCATTGCCGAATATGGGTTACTGTTATCCATGATTTCTATGACTTCAAAATCAGTTTGCGTGTGGGCGTCGTCGATGTCTACGATAACCCCCTGGAATCTTCCCATCGACGTAATCTTTTGTTGGTTCACCATCCGTGACTGAATCAGGGACCATTGCAGTGGAGGCCTGCCCATGCATTCCCAAGTCTATTTTGGTAGGACATTCTCGTCGGAACCTAGATCTAAACTGACCTGGTCCATCTCATAATCGCCAATCTGTGTAGTCAGTCGCATCTCCCGACCGGTGCGTAAAACATGTTTGCCCAACTTCCGGATCATGTGCAGTTCATTTGCCCCTGCACATCGAGTTATTAATTCCTGTAACCCTTTCACCACATTTGCATCCCTCAAGAGCTTCATATAGGCTTCTAGGAAAGCAGTTATCAAAGAACTATCCTGTTGCAGTTCTGGTTGTCTCTTACTATAGGAAGTAGATGCTTCCATGAAATTTTCCATAACCGCTAGGAAGGTTTCCCTTGCTCGCACTAAATGAAACTCTGGTTGTTTCACAGGGCCCTTTCGAACCCACGTATCTTCTTCCGGATTTTTCCCCTTATCTTGCCCTGTAGTTGCGCCACTTCTGAGCATCATATTTATGTTGGGGATTTCGGTGCGTGGTTCAGCCTTCATCATTTGGACATTCTGAGTGGGACTAGTTGGGATCACTCCTTTTTCCCATAGTTGAGCAATGAGTGTAGGGCAATCGACTTCATTGTGATCAAACTGATATCATGATGGGCAACAGGCTTTGGTTGGGTTTGTACAATCTCATGCATAATGTCCTGGCCCTCCACAATTATAATAGATTAATTGTCCTCATCCCCATCTAGGTCCTATTCTCTCGCAACCTTGTCCACGTACTGGGAATCCTCTTTGCGTGAAATGTGTAGCCGGATCCTGGGTGCGTGTCTCTATTTGCCTCCTATACGTTGATGGCCTATCCCTCAGCATTCAACAATCCCTTTCTTCATGACCCATCGTTCTACAAAAAGTACAAAAAAATTGTTGAGGAGGGGATTGTTGTAAGCTGAGAAATAGGTGGCAGTTGTCCGAGGCATGCTTTCCTCCTACTTCACAGATTGCGCACCAGAGCGGGGTGATCATGCTCGGCCATGCCTGTACCTTTGGTCGCAATGGTGTTGGTCTCCCCGTGACTACAAAATTCACAGAAACTAGACAGTGGTCTTTATCATGTCCCTGGCTCCTGCACTTTGTACACCATGCTTCCTCCTGGAATTCTAAGTGCGGTGGTTGGTCTTCTTTCAGCTTCCGTATTTCCAAACACAAATTTTGGACCTATGCTTGGATTTGCTGGACTCCCAACCCTGGGTCCTGTACTAGGGTTTCGTGCAGCCGCATTGCTGCCTCCAATGATTCTTCTTGGGTTGAGATCTTTTGTTGCGACAAAGCCGACTTTAGATAGGGCATTAATGATGCAACAAACCAAGCGTGGTGCTATGCATCCGTTAGGGTCATGTTGGCTTTGCGAATGGTGCTCTCAGCCTCAAATCCAAATCCCACGGGGTTTCACTAGGCATCATTGTGATCTCTTTGAATCCCACGACCGACTGCATTTCCAATTTTGGCCAGCCAAACTCTTTATTTAGCGCATCCTAGATTGCTTCTATTCCCTCATTCGGGTGCTCGGTTGAGTATTTCATGTACCATGTCAGCGCGCAGTCCTAGAGTGCACTGACCAACGTAGCCTTTTTGATGTTTTCATCCGTTATACCTTGCGCATCCCATACCAAGTTTATCACAAACCAGAACCGATTTGGATCTTTATTCCTATACCCTGAAAGGTCGGTAACTTGACCGCAGCTGCCATCCCTGTTTTTGGTGGAGGTGGGGGCAGTGTGGATGGACTCGACATGGGTGACATAGGTGGTGGTGTAGACAGAGGTGGTATCAGTGGGAAGTTCTCTTTAATCAACCGGACCGCACTTCTTGGTGAGAACCTCACGAGATCTTCCTTGCTTTCCCATGAGATAGAAATCAGAGGGTTGTTCTCTACTCCTTCCGTTCCTCGATAACCCCTTCCACTCTGTGTTACTCCAGACATTAATATACGCACATAATCGGTTTCTTGCACAACAACATCTTAATTCAAGTATTCAACGAATTGATGTACCTACCCCAGGGTCCATGGAGAAATTGCCTTTCTACTTCACTGTAACTTATGGTTGTAGCTATCGTGAATTCAATGATAAATCCCCCTATGATCCGATACTAGATAATTCTCATTTTTATTCTAAAAGAAAATAAATTGCATTGGAAGAAAAATATAGTATACCTCAATAATATATTTATTCATAGGGAACAAAACATAAAGGAGATAATTTGGTCGAGTTCTCAAAGGCGAAAAAGATGAGCTGCAACAGTGGTTGAGTTCTGCATAAAGGACGCAAAGGTACCTGCATGCTTCAACCTAGTCTGTAATGGAACGAATCCCCTGAAAGCCAGGGGCACGCCACTGTAATTGCCGCGAAGTTCTCTGGCTGTGAGGGCCTCATGGCATTCATTAGTGTTGCACGGGATCATCATAGGCCCACGGCAGATGATTGGACCCTTAAGCCACAAACCCTAGAGGCGAAGCTAATGCAGATCAACATGAATGAGAAGGTAGGGCCTACTCGACTGGGTACTCGTTACCCCAGAACCGACGAAGGGAGATCTACTGGTTACGGGGATGCCCTGGATCGTGGAGCGGCAGGAGGAGTTGCTGCTCATATCCTGCATACCAAAGTACATTGGATCGTCGCTGCAGGCCTGAACATCGTCGTCCCACCTCATGAAACTGCCCCTGATCTAACAAATCTGGCACACAGCTAATGCAACAACAACATTAGTGATGAGGCATATATAAAAGTGACGATGTGGGTTTCTGCAACCACTGTACTCATGTTGTTTTAGGCACAGGGTCATGGGAACAATGGGGTTTATAGCACTGAATCTGACAGCGTAAGGGCCATAGATCCAAATGATAATACCCTCAGATCTGCACATGATCCATTAGATCAGGCACCTAGAGTGCTGAACAGCCTACCGAATAACTAGATCTGGGGGCAAACAAGCACCGCGACAACACCCTGGCCTATACAACAGGCCCAAAGTGCAGAAGAGGGCCTGAATGGCAAGGTGACAAATGAAGAGATAGCGGATCGGAGCAGATTGGACCCTAAAATCATGGATCTCACACAGATCTTTCTCAAGGCACCAGAAGGCAAACACTACTGCCTAAGGCTCTAGCAGGGATGCAGGATCCGGGATCTGAGAATTAGAATACAAAGTCTCCTTGGCATACCTGCACATGAGCAAAATCTGATCTACATGGGACACAGCTTGCAGGACCATCATACCCTCCAGGCCTACAACATAACTTCAGATTCGACCATCATCGTCAATCTCCATCTGTGAGGCGGATGTTTTGGAACCGGGTCAAAGAATACTAAGAACACAGGCACATTCAAGGATGCAGTCAAGGGCAAAGGGAAAGCGCAGACCAATCCTACAGCTACCTTTGAACTTTCGGGGCCTTACATAGTTGAACAAAAACCTGAGAACCCAACTCTCACCATTGCTATACCTGAGGTAAATACCATATACTCAAATCTACATACAGTTGCAGTCATTTGTAAATTTAATGGTTTTTGGCCTAGATCTGATGTATTGCATCAATGGCTAAATACATATTGGACAACAAATTGTGAAATCTACTTATGCCCCAAGGGTTTTTTCATAGTAAGATTCAATATAAAAGAGGAAAAGGAAATTATCCTAAATGAGGGACCATAGTTCTGGGGCAGTGCTGACCTCTTCATCACCCCTTAGTTTCTAGAATTTGATGCCAACACAATGGTGTTACCAAAGATGCCAGCCTAGGTTAGGTTGCACAACCTCCCATTACACTTCTAGCACCACCAAGTTTTAATAGCTATCGGGAATACCTTGGGTAAATTCATAAAGACTAACAAGGAGAGACTCATAAAAGGAATATTTACTTTTGCCAGAATATGTATTGAAGTAGATTTCAGGCAAGGACTACCAGAAATTATAATTCTGAACTTCAGTAACTCACAGTGGATACAACCCTTGGATTATGAAAACACAACATTCCAATGCCGTGGATGTCTACAAACAGGCCACCTGCTTAGTGCATGCCCACAGGCAAGAAACATCCCCAATAGGAACAAGCAGCAACAAAGGAAGCCGAAAGGATGGCAACATACAGAGCCATTGGTGAAGGAAGAAGACACAGCAGAGAATGCAGAAAACAATGCAGAAGAAGATGAACAAATAGTACAGGACAACACACAAAAAGAAGAGGAAGCCCCCAAAAATCCCATGCAGCAACAAGGTCCCCAGCTAACAGGAACGGAAATACCCGGCAACAAGAGAGCTCATGGATCAGAAGGATCGGAGTCGAACAAGGATTCTCCCACAACTATAACAGAAAATCAGCTATCCATTGTAACTGCTACCCCCAACACTGGAGGATGGCGAAAGGTGGAGAAGAAGAAAGGGAGAAAACAATAGCTATTTCAATTTTTTTTTTTTTTTACATCTATTTGGTTTCGGTGAAAGCCGGAACAAAACATCTGCATATGCTCTTCAGCATCTACAAAATGTAATTTTGTCTTATGAATAAAATTACGACTTTTCCATGGGAAAAAAAAATATATTTATTCATAAACTTCAAAATTATACAAATATCACATCATTCTCCATGGATCAAATAATTATGATTGGATTATTTTGTTTGTGCCAAAAGGAAAGCTATACCCTTATCTTTCCTTGCAACTCAAGCACAAATGTAGAGTGCCAACAACAACATATAATTACATACACTTCTTTTGCACTATCACTGATCTTCATAAATTGCCAAATTCAATAAAAGGGCACATAAAAACCTATAACTCTAACCATTTTGATTATTGAGACAATGTTACTCCTAGAGCATTGATTGCATAAGTGTAATGGTGTCTAGAAGAAAGTTACTAATCACTAGGCATCCTTCTTGCATAATCACAAATGAACTACCAAGAACAATATCAGAGCACTAACCTTGGTGAGGGTGAAATCTTGATATTTTTCCTTTTGGAGAAAGAACAAAGAAATCTAGTGCATTCTATAATTCCTTCTAATACAAATACAAGCAAATTTCCAACAATAATGTTGCATTGTGAAAAAAATTAATGCATGCAAGATTCACTTTTATCACAAACACAAACACGTTTTCAACAATAATTGCAAGATGAAGGAAAATTAACACATTCTAACCTTCCTTCTAGCATAACGACAAACATATTTCTAATAAAACATTTCATTATGAAGGAAATATAATATGTGCTAGCTTTCCTTCTATCACAAGTAGAAGCCCATTTTGAACAACGGAATTACACCTCAATTGAAAGCTAACAATCAATAACATTCCTTCTACTACAAACATAATCATATTGCTAGAAGAAATATTACAAGTGAAGACCGGTAACCAATTTTTGGTTATGTGAAGACCGAGTAAGCAAGTTTTAAACTAGTGTGATATTTCCCAAGTGGTCGATAGTGGATAATATAGCCAAATTAATTGACTAGGTAGGCTAACGTGGAAGTTGATAGGCCATTTTATAATGGTGACATGTGGGCAAAGGGCTACCACGTGTTTGAAAAGAAGGAAATAAATATGTATAGGAGAGAAGTTACAATATAAACTTAAATAATAGCAAAGGTCAAATAAAACACCTTTTTTTAGACTATCCAAAAAGAGAATTTGTGAAGAAGAAACTAGGATCCCATCTTATTTTTTATATCATTGCTAAAATGAACATGGCTTGATTATTCAATATCTCTTGTAATGGAACCAAAGTTATGTATCACATGAATAGTTATAGGTAAGAATTCCCATAAATGATATTTATTACTATGTCACATATTGACATCTTTAATTTCATAAATAGTTTCATCATCTCTAATAGATCAAATAAGTACAACTTTAGGTAGCACTTTTGATGGATTTTACTCATTGTTAACTAGATTTATTATTTCTTTGTGATTGAAGTTGAAAAGTGGAAATACAAAATATTTAATAAATGAGAGTAAATATTATTTCAAGGGTGTTACCAAGTGTATTGCTTGAGGTTTTATATGAGACAAGTATATATTGCTAGAAGAATAGAGATTGAAAGATAAAAGGTGTAGTAATAGGCATCAACATATAACATGAAAAATTTCAAACACTTTTTCATGCTAGATATTCCAAAATCTATAGTAGCAGACAATAGGAATTAACAACTAAAGGGAAATAAACATTGTCCATACAACATACGTGGGGAAAATATTTTCTTTGTAGGGGTTATATTGAAGTGGCTAGGGAGCTTATACATGGACCATGAACATTATGTTACACCTCTTTTGGGCCCTCAAGAACTAGTTTTCATCCTTGAAAAATGTTCAAGGGCCTAAGAACCATCACTTAGATGGTATCCATGAGCACCACTAGGCCAACTATTCACCTTAGAGGCATCGAGAGGTGGTTTTGTACCATGTGCATAGTTTATATTATTACTAAGCTTTAAACACCACTCGTAGGCCCTAGGATGATAATGGTGTTTCCCCTTAGATGATTTCCAAGGCCCCAACAAAATCCATCCTTCTTGGGCAAATCCTCACATTAACACCCATAAAACATCTATATACCTATGGTTTATAATGATGGAAAACAATGCTCCCCATCAACTAATTGTGAAAAAAGCCCCAAATAACCTAGATGCCATGTCAAACATGTCCTCGATATTAGCATATCCTAAATTATCCATTACCTCATGGAGATAGAGGTTTCAAGGACTGTCACTTGATGGTTTGGGACTATAGACCATCGAGAGGTCAAATGTTGGGCTAATTGTATTAAGGACACCTCAAGGTCAACCAACACTAATGCAATGTATTAGTTGTTGGTACATTGACATATCAAAATGTCACAATATTGGGTAGTAGACATTAGTAAGTAGGACACTAGCCACCAACAATAAACCTAGATATACATAGAGTAATGATGTGGTGAGTGGATGTGGACTCGGGGATACTGCATGTAAATTGTGTGGTAGTTGATTTGACATGCTAACATCTCATTATGATGTGGTACCAATGTGGGTCTAGATGACATGGCATACCAATGTGGAAAGTGATGTGGCATGTTGACATGGCAATGGAAGGTTGATTGGCACCTAGGTGATGTCTAGGTGGTAACCATATAGTGATGATGTGGATGTTGGGCTTTTGGATGTTAAGATATCAGCTAACTAGTATCAATGACACTCTTTAGCCTCTTCTCAAGGGCTCGATGGATTGATCGCCCAACCATTGGCCTTTCAAGATATCAGGTATTGAGACATTAGGGCTTCAACCTACAAGCTCGTATATATGTTGGGTGTCAAGTATCGAGGTAGTAAGTATGTAGAGAGCATTAAGTGTCCTGGGGGATAGGGGCTTAGTGATCTGGTAGATGGATAAGGTATATGATGGAAAGGTAATTGTCTTAATTGATGACCCATTGTTTGGTTATGTGAAGACCTAGTAAGCAAGTTTTAAACTAATGTGATATTTCTCAAGTGGTCGATAGTGGATATAATATCCAAATTAATTGACTAGGTAGGCTACCGTGGAAGTTGATAGGCCATTTTATAATGGTGACATGTGGGCAAACGGTTGTCACGTGTTTGACGAGAAGGAAATAAATATGTATAGGAGAGAAGTTACAATATAAACTTAAATAATAGCAAAAGTCAAATAAAACACCTTTTTTTAGACTATCCAAAATGAGAATTTATAAAGAATAAACTAGGATCCCATCTTGTTTTTTATATCATTGCTAAAATGAACATGACCCGATTACTCAATATCTCTTGTAATGGAACCGGAGTTATGTATCACATGAATAGTTATAGGTAAGAATTCCCATAAATTATCTTGATTACTATGTCACATATTGATATCTTTAATTTCATAGATAGTTTCATCATCTCTAATAGATCAAATAACTACGACTTCAGGTAGCACTTTTGATGGATTTTACTCATTGTTAACTAGATTTATTATTTCTTTGTGACTGAAGTTGAAAAGTGGAAATACAAAATATTTAATAAATGCGAGTAAATATTATTTCAAGGGTGTTACCAAGCATATTTCTTGAGGTTTTATATGAGACAAGTATATATTGCTAGAAGAATAGATATTGAAAGATAAAAGTGTAGCAATAGGAATCAACATATAACATGAAAAATTTCAAACACTTTTCCATGCTAGATATTCCAAAATCTATAGTAGCAGTTAATTGGAATTAACCACTAAAGCAAAATAAACATTGTATTTACAACATACGTGGAGAAAATATTTTCTTTGTAGGGGTTGCATTGAAATGGCTTGGGAGCTTATACATGGACCATGAACTTATGTTACACCTCTTTTGGGCCCTCAGGGACTAGTTTTCATCCTTGAAAAATGTTCAAGGGCCTAAGAACCATCCCTTAGATGGTCTCCATGAGCACCACTAGGCCAACTATTCACCTTAGAGGCACTGGGAGGTGGTTTTGTACCATGTGCATAGTCTATATTATTACTAAGCCTTAAAAACCACTTGTAGGCCCTAGGATGATAATGGTGTTTCTCCTTAGATGATGTCCAAGGCCCCAACAAAATCCATCCTTCTTGGGCAAATCCTCACATTAACACCCATACAACATCTATATACCTATAGCTTATAATGATGGAAAATAGTGCTCCCCATCACCTAATTGTGCAAAAATCCACAACTAACCTAGATGTCATGTCAAACATGTCCTCGATATTAGCATATCCTACATTATCCATTAGCTCATGGAGATAGAGGGTTCAAGGAATTTCACTTGATGGTTGGGGACTATAGTCCATCTGATCCGAATGGAAAATGGCATCAACCCATGGTACTCATCGACCCATGGAATTTACCCATGGTATTGTAAATGGCATCCGCCCGTGGTATTGTAAAATCCACCCATGGTATTCATTCACCCATGGAATTTACCCATGGTATTGTAAATGGCATCTGCATGTGGTATTGTAAAATCTACCCATGGTATTCATTCACCCATGGAATTGACCCGTGGTATTGTAACTGAAAAATACTATAAGTAACAAGTCACATTTTGTAAAAGGAAAGATTGTCCGCCACAATGTAGCCTTTACAGTTATTATCGGTTCTAATAAAAAAGTTTCTTTGTGGTTTTGTTTATTGGGCATTCTCCTCTTTTTCTTCTAGCATTTCAAGTTTTCAGATCTTGGGGGTCTCTTCCCCAAGATCCATTTCAATCTTTCAGATCTTGGGGGTCTCTTCCCCAAGATCCATTTCAATCTTTCAGATCTTGGGGTTCTCTCCCCCCAAGATCCATTTCAATCCTTTAGATCTTGGGGGCCTCCTCCCAAGATCCGGATCAGTGGTATCAGAGCAGGTTATGATTCCATGGGAACGAGGGTTTGATGCATGTTTCAGTTTCAAATTTTGCAGAAATATTCAACAAACGTCAGGCATGTGCTACAACCTCCACAGAGCACTTTCTTGGGTCAAGCAGGAAGAATTTTTCTTTTCTCATTTTTTGCAGAATTTTTTTTTGGGCGGCGACTTTGCAGATCATATCTGTACATTTTGGTGCAAGATATGCAAAATATAATTGCAGATCTGTATTCCTGGTGAAAAAATAGCCGATTTCAAAAAAAAAATTGGTTGAATCGGAGTCCGGATGAAGAAGATATCGTTGATTTAAAAATCAGTGGGGTTGCAGACAATTTTCAGGGCAGCGATTTTGCGGCACCGATCTAGATGTCCTGGTACAAGATCTGCAAAATATAATTGCAGATCTGGATTCTTTGGGAAAAAATACCCAACTTCAAAAAAAAAAATCAGTCGAATCGGAGTCCGGATGAGGGAGATATCGCTGATTTAAAATCAGCTCTTTTTTGCAGAAATTTTGGTGACGGCGGGAGAGTTGCAGCGCAGATCTGGAATTCTAGTGCCTGGATCAGGATTTCTATCATGTGGGCAGATGCAAAATGGTCTTTCTACTTCCAAAAACAGGTTATCATAAATATTCTGAGTTATATTGGCCGAGTTATGTCCATTTTAATTCTGGAGCAGCATTCGGAGTGGGTTTCCATTGGAGACGTGCCCTCCCACCCCACTTTAGTAGGCACCTGCTTCACATTCATCAGTTTCAACATAGCAGCAATCAGCTTGGGTTATTTGGAGATGTGCCCTCCCACCCCAGGCTATGTAGGCACCTGCTACTTCATCAGCAACCAACATCATGGTTGTGGGTCATCCACAAACCCACACTTCATCGAAGTCCATTTGCTAGGCCGTACACTGTTAGTATCACAGTTGGTCACAAGCATTACAGGGTATCTCTATCCTCGGATCTTCGTTCTTCATGGTTATGGGTCATCCACAAACCCACAGTTCATCGAAGTCCATTTGCTAGGCCACACACTGTCAGAATCACAGTTGGTCACAAGCATTACAGGGTATCTCTATCCTCGGATCTTCATATTCAACAAAGGCTTTGCAGGAAGGAACTTTACGCAATGGGGACCATTGCTTCTTAAGGAGGGAGGAATGATCCGAATGGAAAATGGCATCAACCCATGGTACTCATCGACCCATGGAATTTACCCATGGTATTGTAAATGGCATCCGCCCGTGGTATTGTAAAATCCACCCATGGTATTCATTCACCCATGGAATTTACCCATGGTATTGTAAATGGCATCTGCATGTGGTATTGTAAAATCCACCCATGGTATTCATTCACCCATGGAATTGACCCGTGGTATTGTAACTGAAAAATACTATAAGTAACAAGTCACATTTTGTAAAAGGACAGATTGTCCGCCACAATGTAGCCTTTACAGTTATTATCGGTTTTAATAAAAAAGTTTCTTTGTGGTTTTGTTTATTGGGCATTCTCCTCTTTTTCTTCTAGCATTTCAAGTTTTCAGATCTTGGGGGTCTCTTCCCCAAGATCCATTTCAATCTTTCAGATCTTGGGGGTCTCTTCCCCAAGATCCATTTCAATCTTTCAGATCTTGGGGTTCTCTCCCCCCAAGATCCATTTCAATCCTTTAGATCTTGGGGGCCTCCTCCCAAGATCCGGATCACCATCGAGAGGTCAAATGTCAGGCTAACCATATTAAGGACGCCTCAAGGTCAACCAACACTAATGCAATGTATTAGTTTTTGTTGCATCAACCTATCAAAATTTCACAATATTGGGCAGTGGACATTAGTAAGTAGGACACTAGTCACCAACAAGGAACCTTGATATTGATAGATTAATGATGTGGTGAGTGGATGTGGACCCAAGGATACCGCATGTCAATTGTGTGGCAGTTGATTTGACATGCTAATGTCTCATTATGATGTGGCACCAATGTGGGTATAGAAGACATGGAATACCAATGTGGCAAGTGACGTCGCATGCTGACATGGCAATGGAAGGTTGACTTGGCTTCAAGGTGATGTCTAGGTGGTAACCATATAGCGACGACATGGATGTTGGGCTTTTGGATGTTAAGATATCAACTAATTAGTATCAATGACACTCCTTAGCCTCTTCCCGAGGGCCCGGTGACTTGATAGCTCGACCATTGGCCTTTCAAGATATTGGGTATTGAGACATTAGGGCTTGAATCTAAAATTTCGTATATATGTTAGGTGTTGAGTATCGAGACAGTAAGTATGTATAGAGCATTCAGTGTCCAGGATAAAAGATGACATTTTCGATAATAAGAGGAAAGTGCAAATGACACTCGCAAAATTTGAATGAAATTTAAAGTGACACATGTCAGAATGAATGTAGCATGAAAATGACACTTATTAAATTGAAAACAATAAAAATTGATATTCGTAAACATGAAAGTGACACTTGCGAGAGTGAAGGTGTGCAAAAGTGACAATTGGAAAAACTCATGGAAATAGAAGAACAATCACAACCAAAAGTGAGAGACTATCGATGAAAGTGTGCATTAACTATCAACATAGGTTGAACATTGCACATGCACTGTCTTGATGGACTTGTGCTATGCATTTTTAAGTTTGCATAAAAGAGTGTGCTCATGAACTTACTGTGGACAGAGCATGCGTGAGCAGGTGACTTTGACACTTACAATCTGAGAAGGACTAGAATACTTAACAAAGAATTGATCGACCATAAAGTAACTATGGAAAAAAAAATTCAAGATCCATAGTAGGCTCTAAAATTCAAGTGTAGGCCAAATTTTGGCGGGTGTTGTCACAACAACAACACTTGGTGATACACTGGTAAAACTCCAGCTTCTCTGCCTTGGTCAAATATTTTGTGTAGGGTCTAGTTTCTCAGGAATTATTGATTCATCATTCATATTACTTTGGCTTCCCCACTTACCCCATGTATAAACATAGTCCCCTTCATCCTTTCTCGGTTGGACACAATCATAAATCCAACTATATCACAATGTTTCGAATTAGGATAAGGGTAATGTTATTTGTGAGCTTAAGATATTCAGAGTATATTTTTTCATCTCTGGTTTTTCTCCACTACCAGTAGGACTAAACAATAACCCGATGGAGTAACTTCAGGAAAACAAACATTTCTTTGTTGCCAACCAGCCTAGCAGAGTTTCTTGCTTCACCTATCCGCACATGAATCATTTCTCTTGTTTCACCATTTATTTAGTTATTTTATTTAGGACTGTACATTGAGAACATAATAGGTTGTTCCTTAAGAGAACCATATATATAAAACTTCTGATATGAGTTTGATCATTTATTTCTCCCCTTGTCCTTCTCTACTTGATTGGATCAGCATGGATAACACAAAAAAATAAAGAATTTACCACATAAATGAGGCTCCTAAAATAGATGTGGGTATCATGGTTTCACACAATGCTCTCCTTATGTAAGGATCGTATTTTCCATCAAAACATCATCAACCCAAAGGTACGAACCAAGATGAAGAAGAAGGACTAAATGTTAGCCAAATGTTGCAGTGACACAGAGCTATTTTCTATTTTTCCATATTGTCTTTCAAGCCAAAGGGAACATCCTTCATCCAACTTATTATTAAACAAAACAAAAAATAAAGACAAGCCAGAAGAAGGAAACAAAATCCAAGAGATAAAGCAAATGGAAGATAAACTCAAAATAGGATGTGAGACAAAAAAAACATAAGAAAAGCGAGGGTAGGATTAGTGTACAAGGGAATAATAGTATGCATCTAGACCTACTCCTAACCTAACCAACTACAAGGTCAGAGTAAAGTGTAATGAAATTTCCAATGTAGCCATCATAATTTCTATCGAACTGCATACATAAGGATACATGTAATTAAAACAAATATAAAACAATGTGCAACAAAAAATATAAGTGTTTGAATAAATTGCATAACAAATTGAAGTTGTTTCCTCTCAGCAAAAAGATATGTCATAGCCACTAATTCTAACTGGCTCACACTCTTACCTTTTTTATGAAAACCATAATTACACAAACCTACAAAGCTTCTTTTGAATGTATTTTCATTTCTACTATCCTCCTTAGCAAGCACGGGAAAAAATATCAAAATTTTTTATTTGTGATGGAGCTTGCCAAGCATGATTGCTCCAACCATTCAATGATATGATTGTAAAATTTGAGACAATCCTCTTGAAAACTATGAGTTTCTTGAAAAGATGAATTTTTAATTAAATATAGGATATGAGGATGATAATCTTGTGAGGGAAAATGAAATTGATTGTGTTCAAAGGGCTCGCCAAGATAGTGAGGGCCTGACATAATGATTAGCGAGAGATGAAGTGCCTCAACTTCTTGACAAGTCTTTGAATAGTGAGATGATAAATCATAGATATCAAAGGACGTAAGACAACTATGATCGGATATGTTGGTAAGAAAATTATAAGTTGAACAAAAACCATCAGGATCAAAATTATGATAAAAAAACACCAATCAAAGCATAAGATTCTCGCTTAGAAGAAAATAAGGATAGGTCAGTTTGAACAATTTCACAAATGTTATGAATAATATAATCATATTCCTCACATGTTGAATGTAACAAACCATTTTCTTATAATGGGTTAAACACTCCACTAGCATCGTAATCATTGAAAGAAGTGAAAAGGAATGCCAATATAGAAAACATGTGAAACTAGTTAGGATACAATGAATGAAGAAGAATTTGACACTGAATAACTTATGCATTCACTAGCACTCATGAGGATTTCAAGTGCGATGAAGAAAAATATTAGCAATATAACATTCACAAGCAAAAAAAGGAGCTGAGTATTATAAAATGCATTTGATAGACATGATTCCTTCGACCAAAGATAGTCTTTGAAATGATCAATTTTGCAGTTCCATTCTTCAATGAGATAGACACACTCCAAACCACAGTTAAGTACAAGAGCCTTGCATGAAGATGAATAAACTAAAATAGAATCCGAATATGATAAAAAATCAGATTTTTTAAGTTCGAAGGTGTTGGGTAGCGGAAGCCCAATGTAACGGTCATATGGCACAAAGACCGAAATTTTGGATAAGGACTCTGTGGAGTGCGTAGAGCGCAAAGGGTAATAGGCTGAGTCAAAGGGTAGTCCGCCCAAATATAATGGAAATAAATGTAAAGTAGAGTCAGTCCACCCTTGGATTGCGGGCCAAAGAAATGTATAAATAGAGTGAGGCTCTATGGGTAGAGTAGCTAAGTTCTTTCGGGGATATGATTCTGGATCTAAAATGTAATGGGTTGTTGAGGAGAATAGTGAGAAAGCATCTGTAAGTCCGAGTCGAGGGTTTGGGTAGGGGATAGGGGCACTGCAGCTATGTGTGTAGAGGCCTAGAAGAGTCTGCAACTATGTGCGCGGACCCCTACAGCTGAGTGCGCAGGGCGGATCTGGATGTATTGGTGATAAGTGAAAATAAAGATAAGTTTCTTCTGCAATTTTTGTGTTACAATCTGAGTTATCGCGAATCTGACTGTATGAATGATTAATATAATTGTTTAATCTATGCGCATATGCTTATGATGAAAATACATGTGGATCTAAGTTTATGTTAAGCGCGCGAAATAGTTAGATCTGTTAAATGTTTTCTTAAAGACCCTTCTAAGTAGATTTGAGTGACATAGATTAGATCTGTAAACTGTGTGATCATAGAAATTTAACATCTTTCTGGGTCCAGATCTACGTGAATATAAAGCAGCACGAAGCTGCAGAATGGCGTGCGATACCTACAGACCACATCTAGACATCCCAAGGGTGTGGAAACCTAGTTCCAGCACCCTCCCCTACTACCTTGGGTGAGACCTCAGTCTGCGCTTCGCGAACTATTGCCGAAAGGGTGGGTAGCTATGGGATTTGTTTGGCTAAATAATTCTTCCGAACCTAGGTCAGGCCCATATAAGCCAACAAATGGTTCCATTGCCGGGACCGAGATCTGCCTAAGGGGTGTCTAATGTGGGAACATTGGAATCCTACAAAGAAAGAGCTTGAAGAGTGGTGGGATCGGAAACTTCACGAGTTCGCAGTTCAGGAAAACAGAAATCTGCGAATATTAGAGGAAGATTGGTTGGACCGCTACATATTCACAGATATACACGAGATCTTCTTCGTGACATTTCCTATAGAACTGTACGAGTGGCTCGCAAAGTTAGCTGATAGTGTGGGGAGGTGCAGATTAGACCAGCCTATTGTGTGGACTCTGGAACTGGTGCGCAGGCTAGAAGTCACCGAAGATAGACTCGCACGCGCAGTAGATCACTGGTTGGATCAGATCATAGGAGGGTTTATCACTGAATTCGCGATAGATACAACCGTGAGTTATAGTGAAGTGGAAAGGCAATTTCTTCAAGGACCGCGGGGCAAGTATATCAAATCATTGAATACTTGGATTAAGATGTTATTGTGTGAAAAACAGATTATGCGCGTATATTGATGTCTGGAGTAATGCGGAGTGGAAGGGGCTATCGAGGGGCAGGAGAAGTACAGAACAACCCTCTGATTTCTATCTCACAGGAGAGCGAGGAGGATTTCGCGAGGTTCTCACCAGGAAGTGCGGTCCAATTGATTAAGGAGTGCTTCCCGCTGATACCACCTCCGTCCACACCACCACCACCGGCGTCACCTACCTCAACCCCATCCACACCGACACCACCCCCCCTCCCCCACCACCAAAAGTTGGGATGGCAACCGCGGTCAAGCTACTGATATTCAAGGGTGTAGGGGATGAGGAGCCAGGCCAATTCTAGTTTGTGATAAAGTCTGTATGGGACGTGCAAGGAATAATAGATGAGAACATCAAGAAGGCCACCTTAGTTAGTGCCCTACAGGACCGCACGCTGACATGGTACATAAAATACTCGACCGGCCACCCGAATGAGGGAATAGTGGCAATTCAGGAGGCTCTAAATAAAGAGTTTGGCCGACCAAAGTCAGAGACCCAGTGAGTCATTGCGTTTAAAGAGATCGCAACATTTCCTGGCGAAACCCCGTGGGACCTGGACCAAAGGTTAAAGAGCACTATCCGTGAAGCTAACATGACCTTGACAGATGTGCAACATTGCACGTGGTTCGTGGCATCATTGACACCACCTCTGAGGATGGTTCTGTCACAACAAAATATGTCAACCCAAGTTGAGGCACTGGAAACTATTATGAGGCTACACGAAACTCCAATACGGGATCTAGGGTTGGGATTTCAAAAAATCCATGCGCAACTTCAAAACTTGAGTTTAGAAATGCAAAGCTTGAAGTAAGAGAGAGTGTCCCAACCAGAGGTACGTATGGAGGTAGGCTGTATTAAATGCAAGAGCCAAGGACATGACAAGGACCATTACCCGGTCTTCGTGAATTACTTGGCAGGAGGAGGCCCGATGTCATTAAAATTGGAGGTACAAATAGGACCAAGTGTCGCACCCGCGCTCTGGTGCACGATTTGTCAAGTAGGGGGGAAGCACGCAACAGATAACTGCCACCTATTACAGAAGTATACCCAGACTCTGCAGTAGTTGTACTGCAATTTTTGTCGATCAGTAGGTCACGATGAGCGAACATGCTAGAGCTACGATTTAATGATGGAAAGAACCCTGGCCTATAGGGTACAGGCTGAAGCACGAGGGTTTGATCCAGCTATAGGGGCGCATGAAGGATTTCAGGGACGTGGCCGAGGAAGAGGTATGGGGCCCGAGTGAGGCCACGGACAGCTGATCTTCTATAATTGTGGAGGGCTAGGGCACTACATGCGTTACTGTACTAACCCAACCAGAGTCTCTTGCCCATATTGCGAGCAGTTTGATCACGAAATGGTCGATTGTCCAAAATTGATTGCACAAATGCATGAGAAGGGAGTACTACCCCCTACACCGACTCAAAATGTCCAGATGATGCAATCAGAACCACGTGAAGAGGACCCCAGCATAAATATGGTATTACATAGTGGCGCAGCCATAGGAGGTGATACACAGACAGGGCGTGCCAAAGACCGGATGGAGCATGATTCCGCTCCAAGAAAATCGAGGGTTGAGCAAAAGCAAGGGAAGGGGTGCTTGAGGAGGCTAAGAAGACCTTCCCAGACAAGTCCGCTTTAGATTAGGGGAACCAGATGGAACAAGGTATGGATCCTTCCATGATAACTACCTTTCTAGAGACCTACATGAAGCTGTTGCACAATAACAAAGCTGTTAAGAGACTGCATGAGCTAATCACTAGGTGCGTCGGAGCAAGCGAGACACATACTGTTTGAAAAATAGGAAGGCATGCTCTACGCACTGGACGGGAGATGAGACTGACAGCGCAAATCAGAGACTATGAAATGGATCAGGTCATCTTGTACTTAGGCTCAGATGTGAATGTATTGCCTAAACAAACACGGGAGTGCATGGGCAAGCCCGCACTACAGTGGTCACTGATTCAGTTACAAATGGCCAACCAGCAAAATATCTTACCAATCGGCCAACTGCAAGGAGTAACTGTAGACATCGACAGTGTAAGCACCCAGACTGATTTTGAAGTCATAGAGATTGTTGACGACAGTAACCCTTACCCTGCCTTACTCGGAATTGATTGGGCAACAGATATGAAAGGGGTCATTAATCTAAAGAAGCAAAAGATGACATATAGGTCGAAGAAGAAAACCCTGAGGAGGATCCTATACAGCCTATGCAACAACCCAAGTATGTGCCTCCAAGCAAGGGGAAGGCGAAGGTACTTGCAAACCTAGATGAAATTGACATTGTCATCACTACCCTGGCTCTACCAAAAGCAGTCCCAGTAGAAAACTCAGTCGTTGGCTGTGTGGCGGCAATGAAATTCGAAGATTAGGACATCATGGATATAGTCAAATTTGCACACCTGGCGATAGGCGTATTGATGGAGCAGACTATAGAAGGGACGGTCACAACGCTACAGCCAAAGGAGTGGTTGCGGAAGGTGGACAAAGCTGGGTTGCTCTGTCTCTTGTTGATTCCCCACTTCCTCTGGCCTCTGATAACCATGTTGGTTATAAAGTAGTTGCTCTGTCTAATTCATGAGGAAATATTATGGGTCGGCAAACCCATCAATATCACAAGTGAACTTGTTCATCGAGTTTCACATCTCCCCTGCGACTGAAGAGATCCTCGAGAAATTACTGAAACAATGTCGCGATGATAGAATGACTAAAAAAGAAGTATCAACTTGCGAAGGGGCAGCGGGGGTACGTCTTTGATAGTATCTCAAATAAAGCAGTCCAGGTCACCACTCAATTTCTCGCAGGGAAAGTAATGCGGAAATTTTGTGGCAATGAGGTTCCCACTATAGTTATCGCACTTTCCAAGGAATGTGCAATCGGTGTACGATTCAATTGGTTGCGGTTCCTTTGTGAAGAGTTTCTGACCAATTGCCGCGAAATTCTTGCGAAGTCAATGAAGGAAGGTACTGAGTTGTTAACTCAGTCGATTGTCATGCTCACTTCCCTCCAAGAGGATCCCACCCTTCAGTGACTAGAAATCGAAGCCAGGGAGCTTCAGGAAGCCTATGA
Organism: Pinus tabuliformis; assembly: GCA_031772625.1. Taxonomy (NCBI): domain Eukaryota; kingdom Viridiplantae; phylum Streptophyta; class Pinopsida; order Pinales; family Pinaceae; genus Pinus; species Pinus tabuliformis. Next base: position 496,632,052 of record CM062805.1, on the reverse strand, counting down.
TAAAGTTAAAGGAACCATCCCGACTGTTGCTATTACGCAGCGCCTGGCTAAGATCAGGGAGGCCCAGGACCTCAAGATTCAAGCTGACATGACCTGGCAGAAGGCAGCAGTAATTAAAGCTCGTCTCCATCCATGGTTGGATGAGGCATTTGCAGTTTCAACCACCATCGAGCACAAGGTAGCCCACATGCAGCAAGAATATGCCACCTTGGAAGCCGTGCTGACAGAGCTTGAAGTAACGGCTACACGTGTGACAAACATGTAGCAGATGACAGAGGACTTTGCTACAGAGACTCACGAGGCACAGAAGCTAATAACCGACCTCCGCACAAAGATTGCCGCAACAACTGAGTGACTCGGGATGAGTCACGATGATTGTGTTGGGGGACTGTTGGGTAGCGGAAGCCCCATGTAACGGTCATATGGCACAAAGAACGAAATTTTGGATAAGGACTTCGTGGAATGCGCAGAGCGCGAAGGGTAATAGGTTGAGTCAAAGGGTAGTCTGCCCAAATATAATGGAAATAAATGTAAGTAGAGTTGGCCCACCCTTGGATCGTGGGCCAAAGAAATGTATAAATAGAGTGAGGCTCTATGGGTAGAGTAGCTATGTTCTTTCGGGGATATGATTTTGGATCTGAAATGTAATGGGTTGTTGAGGAGAATAGTGAGAAAGCATCTGTAAGTCTGAGTCGAGGGTTTGGGTAGGGGATAGAGGCTCTACAGCTGTGTGCACAGAGGCCTGGAAGAGTCCACAGCTGTGTGCGCGGACCCTTGTAGCTGAGTACGCAGGGCAGATCTAGATGTATTGGTGATAAGTGAAAATAAATATAAGTTTCTTCTACAATTTCTGTGTTACAATCTGAGTTATCGCAAATCTGACTGTATGAATGATTAATATAATTGTTTAATCTATGCGCATATGCTTATGTTGAAAATACATGTGGATCTAAGTTTATTTTAAGTGCATGAACTAGTTAGATCTGTTAAATGTTTGCTTAAAGACCCTCCTAAGTAGATTTGAGTGACATGGATTAGTTTTGTAAACCACACGATCATAGAAAGTTAACATCTTTCTGGGTCCGAATCTGCGGGAATTTAAAGTAGCGCGAAGCTGCAGACTGGCGCGCGATACCTACAGACCACATCCAGACATCCAAAGGGTGCGGAAACCTAGTTCCAGCACCCTCCCCTGCTACCTTGGGTGAGACCTCAATGCGCGTTTCGCGGACTGTTGCCGAAAGGGCCGGTAGCTGCGGGATTTGTTTGGCTAAATAATTCTTTCAAACCTGGGTCAGGTCCATATAAGCCAATAGAAGGACTATATCAAAAATATCAAACATATTTTAAGAAAGAATTTACATCCATTGAAACCATGCAAAGAAAAGAATTTTGTCAGAAAAACTAGATCTGACTTATTTTCGGGATATTACCAGAGTCACGAGATCTTGACATAACCATCAATGGAAGTTGAAGTGCCTCGAATTCTTGGTAAGTCCCGTAACTTTTGAGGATCATAAAATAACTTTTTGAATATTGAATCAGATCATGCATGGTGTGCAGATAGTTTCTGTTGAAAATATCAACAAGAAATGCTAAAAATAGAAATACTATAAATAACATTGCTATAGATAACATTTCAGGATATATTCCAATTTTGATTTGTCCTTGAATTAAAATTGAGAATTAAAATTCGAATTTAGTCTGACTAATTGTTTGAAAAATAATTAATTAGTGCATCTTGAGTTAATTAGTTGGTAAAATTCAGACATGAAGTCTTTGTGAATACATGCAATAGTTATCCCTTTGATTGAGGAAGTTATCCCTTAATTAAGGAGATAAGGATGAGTTGTATTTGAGTTGTAATTAGTCAGCTCAGTTAACTGTGTTGAGTCCAATTAAATTAGTTCCATACAGTTTGTGGAACTAATTGTGAGTTCAATCAGTTAATGCATGCATGCATGCGACTAGTGTTCTCCAGATAACTGAATATTCTCTCATAAATAACTCATGCATGTCAGTTCAGATAAAGACCCAGTTGAGATTAAAGGAAAAGATAGTGTACTATTAGTTGCTAGAATATTCACATGTGAATATCTCTTACATGCAGAAGGAATTCATTCCTTGAGGATTGCGCAGTTAGTACAGAGGTTAGAGCAGTGTGTGAGGTGAGAATCACACAGGTGGCAACTGGAGGACCCAGGAGAAACTGCGCAAGGAAATAGGAGGCTTGCAGGAAATAGGGAAAGGCATATGTGTTTTCTATTCTATCTATGAGTAGCAGTGAGGGATTTCCTGAGATATTTCCACTTGTATGATAATACAGATAGTGGGGTTTTTAGCTGAGGCTTTCCCTAGAGTATTCTTCTGTGTTTCATGTGTGATTGAATCTTCTTCTCTGTTATATGTGTTCTGTTTGATCTTGCTCGAAATTGATTAAGCTTCTGCAAGTTTGATTGTAGAAGTAGATTAAGTATTTTTCTTTAGTACATTGCATAATCAATTTAATCTACAGTGAGAATTTCTACAGTTTCTACCAATAATTTCAACAGGACCACTACTAATTGGATGGAAGCCACCTTTATTGTCAATTTGATCAGATTTTACAACTTCAACAACCAAATTACTCAAGCTAAAATATTCTTCAAATCACGAATCTATAGATGTATGAATTGGAGAAATTTCATTAGCAAACTGATTTGAAGAGTAGTCCTCATGCAAAACTAAAAATGACAAGGATTAGATTAGAGTGGATACTCAATGATTTTATTGTTTCATTTTTCATCATGGCTAACCTCACTACCTTGCGTCAATTGATAATTTAACTCATCAAATAGAGAACTTAAAGAGAATGGAGTATCTTCATCGCAAATAGTAGAGCACTAGGGATAGTGAGATTGAGAGGAAGTTTCCATAAGAACATCTTCTTTGGCTGGATCAAATTATAGATCTAGTTCTTTTAAATCAAAATTTTCTCAATAAACTGAAAGATCAACTAGCACACTTACGCATTCATTGTCGCATACATTAATAGAGTCATCATCATCAGAATGAATATTTCCTAAGACTACATATATGAACATATTTCTTTCATTTGATTCACTACCTATATTAGCATATTGAAAATCATCCAAGAATGGAAGACAATCATTTTGACATGAGGGAATTGAAAGAGGGAAGAGAGATCAAAAGCCTCTTCACTTTCCCGCTCCTCTACCTATGTAGTATGACTTCCTTGTACATGATCGAAAGTTGAACCAACAACTTGAAAATAAAGAGAGTGTGAAGAACTAGTTGGTGGAGTATATTGATTAAGAAGATCATGGTACAAAGAGTCATGGCATGTAGATGACAGAGGATAAAAAATGTCCCTTGAAGAAGTAACAATTTCAGTGGAACCAAATTCAAGATTAAGGTTAAGAGTGCTAATGTCATCTTGAGGAATGAAAGGATTAGTCTTCACCATAGGCTCCATGAGCCATTGCAAGGTTTCCTCCATAGGATTTGAATCATGAGAGGTGGATGAAGGTTCAAGAGGGAGATTGGTAATATTATTTATGGATTTCCCAACCTCATCATTAACTCATAGAGGTACCCCGATCTATACCGAAAAAGGAGGAGGAAAAGGAACAAAATGAGTGATAGGTTCCTCCTTTGAAAGTAGCGGTGTCTTTTGATTTACAAAATTTAGGGAAGCAGAAATATCAGTGGTTTAAGATTCACCATGTAAAGAGATATGAACCAAATGCTTAAACTTTTGTTTAAATAAATCCCAACTTGTTCCTTCTTCAAGAAATTCATAACAAATATGAAGGAATCGATTGCATAAATTCTCAATTGATTCATTAGGCTTCATTCTTAGTTGATTAAGTCTTTTAAGAACATCTTGGTAATCATACCTATCAATTGCTAAATCAATCTCCTTGATGAGGTGTTCAAAGAATGAATGGAAGCGAGTGGTAAGGCATGACACCATCAAATAACTTGACCTTCAATTGTGAGGTAGAAAAGTATACAAGCCACATCTTCATAGTTAATTTCATAGTGTTCACAGAACTTAAGAAAAAGAGATGCATGCTCAATAATAGGTGTATGCCCTTACTATTAAACTTAAATTGCGACAATTTGTCAAGTTATTTTAAGGAGATGAAAATTCTGACACGGGATATGTTAGAGAAACATTCAAGATTATGATTTTGGGATAAGCTATTTAAGAAAATAGATCCAAAATAGAATCAACAAGAACAACTTGTCATATGGCCCTCCTTCTAGCGCCATTTTTTACGGTGGTGGAAATTTGTCAATAAGGGGGTATCCCCAATGAAAAGTCCCAATTAGACCTCACATCATTTGGTGTGGGAGTGCTTCTAGAAATAAGGCTCGACTTTCATATGTTATCATAGATTTACCTTGGCTACAATGTTCATCACAAGAGAATAATGCAAGGGTACTTTAGATGAATAAGTGAGTGTTCCTTGTTTAATTTTCAGTTGTATAAAGAATCAAGTTTCTTCTACTAAAAGGGGGGAGAAAAGTGAGCATTTAAAATAAAAGTAATATCACTAACCTATTAAAGAGACATGAGCATATTCATATAAATGAATCGCTGGAAAAATAACGATATAGTTCACAAAGAAGCAACAATTGTTAAAACAAATACAACAAACCTTCAACAAGATAAGTACCAAAGTCAACACAATAGTTCAATTTCCTTAGTATAGATGAAAAAAATACATCGCAAACATTCAAAGAATGGCCTTACAATATTTATGACATAGGCATGAAAGTGTGTTGGTTCAACGAGCTTCGACATTAAGAAAAAGTTCCAAGACACATCAAGACAATAAACACCACCAACTTAAATAGTGGAGCATTAGAGCAACCACTTGCTCCTCCAAAAGAATTATCCTCCTCTCTAATTCCTAGTACGAGGATCCAAGGTGCAAAATCCTTTACATGAGTGATGAGGGTGTATATATCACAAATCAGGTGATCATTCACCTTCCTTGTGACTCTTGGACTACCCTCATGCCTAATTGACTTCTCTATGACCTTTCAACATTCAACATGACTTTTCACATTACATGGATAACTCTTGGACTTCCACTTTACATTACATTTATCCAATATTGAATTTACATAATCCATAAAATGATGTGGCACATGATGACTCATGACATGATATTCCATGACACTGATGACATGTACTTCATGATGACATGGTAATGTGAAGCCACTCTTTACTACCACTTTCTTTGTGTATTCTTGAGAGATGGAACATGCTCTTCTTCTTCCTCCTCCACATGGCTTGAAGATAACGAGTCTTCAATGTGATCTTGATCTTCAACTATTGTCACAATCTAGTGTCCCTTTATCTCTCTTGATTGATCATTTTTTTTTCACATCTTCAAAGGTGTCTTCTGGCAGTGTCTCCTTCTTCATTTCCTTCATCATCATCCTATCATAACATGATAGAATACCTCCAACTGAAATCCACTCATGACAAGATGAATTCATTTTGATAAACCCCCAGTCTAACATTCTTCATGATAACCAGTGATTGAGTTGGAATTAGGTGGTAGGCTAGGATATATACACAAGGAATTGCACAATTTAACATCTTATGGGGTCAAGCGCCAAGACTAAGACTTACGATTGTGCAATACATAGTTTACGAAGAACATGGAAAGATAATTGCACACTTGAGGGGCTCAAGGGGTCAATCTTGAGGCTTGAACCTTGAGGTTCCCCACTGGGAAGCTATAGAAGGAAAAAGGCCAAGGGATTACACAGTTGCATAGTTCAAGGGTTCAAGGTTGAGGCTTAATGCATGCGACAACAAGAGGAAAGTGCAAACGAAACTTGCAAAATGCGATTGACATTGAAAGTGACACATGCCATAATGAAGACAACATGAAAATCGCACTTATTAAAGTGATAACAAGCAAAAGAGACAGTTGTAAACTTGAAAGTGACACTTGGGATAGAAAAGGTGCGAAAAAGTGACAATTGGAAAAACTCAGAGAAATAGAAGAAAAATCACAACCAAAAGTGAGAGACTGTTGATGAAAGTGCACACTGACTATCGACATAGGTTGAAAATCGCATAGGTACTGCCTTGATGAAATTGTGTTATGCCTATTCAAGATTTAATAAAATAGTGTGCTCATGAACTTACTATGGACTGAGCATGCATGAGCGGGTGATTGACACTTACAAATTGAGAGGTAATGGAATACTTAAGAAAGAATCAATTGACCTGAAAGTGACTATGGAACAAAAAATCAGAAGATCCATAGTAGGCTCCAAAATTCGAGTGTAGTCCAAATTTTGGAGGGTTTTTGTCCCAACAACAACACGATGGAAGAGCCTTCGATTGGATTTATCAAAATTAGAGGATATATTGCTAGGTTGTCACCTCTATGGTTAGTTTCTTGGCTATAGTATTCTCTAGAAAATGATGGAGGAAATCTGACTTTTTTCTTCCTTATTTTGTTATCAAATTTCGACACAAAACCAAACCTTGGGAATTGATATCTGAGGTGGCCTATAGAGTGGAATTTGAAACATCAAAGCAGAAGATGCCAACAATAAATCCTTTGGGTCTAAGAGAAGGAGTTGAAAATGAGATGTATTTCTCCCCAAATTTCCTTGCTCATATCAACTTCAAACTACATCCATAACCAATAACAATCTAGTCAAATATCCCAACAAACCACTAGCTATAAAAATACTCCATTTTTCCCCGGTGGCTTCCAGTATCTTTTTGAACTAGAAAACAATAAGGAGACCTAAGAGAATCACCCATAATTTTTATTGTGAGATATATTCTCTGTAGGCATCAAATTCTATGGTCCACTAGTTCAAAAATTGGCTTGATGGCCCTCAATTCCATTTGTTAGACAAAATTTTGCACACTAATCTTCTGTAATAAAGAAAAATTCTATCCATTGTTTGACTAGGAGGTGATAAGTGGGGGAGTAGCCAAGCATTTGTTTCCACTAGAGCTCCATCCAACTCACGAGAGCCTTTACTGAGGGCTCTTTCCCACTAAACCTAACAATAATATCCTTTCAAAAATATTGTAGAATTCCCTCCAAATTTATGTCCTTCTTGACTTCCTTGGAGATGTAAGAGGGCCATGATTTGATTGAATTTCTATATGGGTGTGACTTAGACTAGAAACCAGCTCACAAAAGATAGAAAAGATAGATGAACACCTTATAAATAAGCCTCTTCGATGGGGAAACCTCCTTTAAATTACACAAATGAACAATTCTTGGATGATACAAATGATAAGACCTCCTTTCTATATATAGGAGTCTAAGGGGTCATAATATAATCAGAGCCGACATAACAATAATAATGTAAGGGCACAATAATAACAATAGTGGGCTTCTATGGGGCACAATAATAACAATATGGGGACTACATGGGAACAACAATATAATAATGGGGTTCTACTAATAACAATAAGGGGTTACACTAGTAGTATAGGGACCTAACATTCCCATCTCCTTCAAAAAGTGTTGTCCTCAACGCTTGAGTAGTTATTGATGCTTTTGTATAAATTATTGTCCTCCCATGTGGAATCTTTAGTGGGTAAGTTCTTCCACTTGATGAGATACTATGAAATTGATCTATTTCGTAGCTATCAATTTCTCAGTTCTGTGACTGCTTCAGGTTCCAATATGATTTTTCCTTCCCTATCAAGTTCTCGCAATACTATTTGAACTGGGATCTTCTGCAACTTTTGAATGATTTCCCACTCCTTTGGGCATATGGATATTTGTAAGGACCGATGTTTGGAGGAACACTTCGTGGAATCAAATGAATAGCATTATCATGATCATGAATAGGTGGGAGGCCTTTGGGAATCTCAAATACCTTGGAATGATTGTCGAAAGCATTTTGGAGATCTGGAGAAATACATGATTTTGATGTGGGATCCTCTAGTGAACAAAATTGTGCAATTACGCCCCGTTGTTCTTTATTTAGAAGCTTTGTCATGTTGTTAGAGTTGATTATATTTCCTGGTTTCCCTTTGATACCCCTCAATTCAACTTCCTTTCCTTCCCAGAAAAATTTCAAGAAAAGTTCTTGAAAATTAAAAGCTATCGTACCCAAAGATTGTATCCATTGGACTCCTAGTAAAACATCAACACCACCCATTGGAATTGAAAGCATTGGGCTATTCAATACATATTCTCCCATGGATAGCTTGATATTATGGCACTTTCCAGAGCAATTTATGGTTCCTCCACTTGCAACCATCACTTGACACTCTGGTGCTAGATATAGAAAGAAATTCAACTCCTTGGCTATCTTACAATGAATAAAATTATGGGTACTGCCTAAATTAATCAACACTATTACCTTTTTTTTCTTGATATGTCCTTCTATCTTGATAGTTTGAGGAGTGGTAATTTCTTCAAATGCATTACAAGATATGGTCAGATTCATTTCTTGATGCTCGATGTGATCTTTCACTTCATGAACATTTTTCTTCTTTATATGTCCCTCTATATTGATAGTTTGAGGAGTGGTAATTCTAGCCTATGCATTACAAGATATGGTTGGATTCATTTCTCCTTTCTTAATGTGATCTTTCACTTCTTGAACCTTTTTCTTCTTGATATGTCCTTCCACCTTAAGAGTTTGAGGAGTGGTAATTCTTTCCAATGCTTTACAAGATATGATCGGATTCAATTTTTCTTTCTCTGGGGTGTGTTCCTAGTATATATCCTCTTATTTTTATGTTTCTTGATCCTTTTCTTCCTCCTCTTCATAATCTGTGTAAAATAATCTCTTCTAAGCACACTTATGACCTTTAGTGTATTTTCTATCACAATTGTAACAAAGCCCTTTTTCTCTTTTTTCTTCCAATTGTTGTGGTGTAAACCTTGTAGGTTGTGGAAGGCTAGGAGAAAAAACACTTCCATAATTATTGTCGTGAGTGTTGGTATTCCTTGTTTCCATAATTTTGCTTTAAATTTTTCTTGCCAACCTGAATGCCTTCTCCACTGAATCAAGTTCCCAAAGATGAACCTCATGTTGAATGTTATCCTTTAAAATCCCTATAAAGAAATCAACCATTTTCTTCTCTGGATATATCATTTACCCTCATATTCAATTTTTGGAAGTCTTCAATGTGCTCTGCCATTGAACCCTTTTGTTTGAGATTTATCAATTGGCTAAAGAAGGTGTTTCTCTTTGTATCCTCATAATGTGCTATCATTTCCTCCGTGAAAATTGACCACGTGACAAGTGGCTTACGAGAACAAAGCCCTCTATACTATAAAAATTGATTCGGTTCTAAATAATTAGATGTAATACATACCTTTTGTAATAATGGTACACCATGTAGATCAAAATATTTCTCCATCTGTAGTATCCAATTTACCGGATCCTTGCCATCAAACTTCCTCATCTCGCTTTTTCTTGATTTTAGGAGCTCGACCTTGAAATGATTGTAACTTTGTACTTTTGGATATTTAAGTTATGAAATTACGACCTGCAGTAGCCCTCTGCATCCTCTTTCCAATTCCACCCATATAATCAAAATTCGATTCTCCAAGAAATATTTATGCACAATCTCCCAAGATAACCTAATTATATACCTTTTCAGAAGAGCGAATTTGTATAAAGTGCCACGTGTCACTGTTTCAACCTACGAACCTGAAATTAACACACAAAAATCTACACGATGTCCTCTTTTTGTAACTTCTTACGAAACTGAACTCTGATTCTCAGACAGAAAGTTATGATGATTTTACCAAGGTCACCTATGTTAGATGTAATTCGGGAGCCTGCAGAAATCCTAAATGTCTTGGACTGTATCTCCGCAAATATAGCGAAACAAGATCTGAAATTTGGGCCCGAGCTTCAACAAGTTTTCGGCTCAAGTGGGTTTTTTTTTTAGCTTCTGAAACGTTGCAGAAAACAAGTTATCATGAACATGCCACAATGACCTGTTTGGAGCAACGAAAACCCTAGAATCCAAAGCTCTGTTACCAAATGTTATGAAACTAGCTCACAAAAGATAGAAAAGATAGATGAACGCCTTAGAAATTAGCCTCTTCGAGGGGGAAACCTCCTTTACATTACACGAAAGAAAAATTCTTGGATGATACAAATGACAAGACCTCCTTTCTATATATAGGAGTCTAAGGGGTCATAATATAATCAGAGTCGACATAACAATAATAATGTAAGGGCACAATATTAACAATAGTGGGCTTCTATGGGGCACAATAATAACAATATGGGGACTATTGGGCACAACAATATAATAAGGGGGTTGTACTAATAACAATAAGGGATTACACTAGTAGTATAGGGAGCTAATGGAGAATCACCCATAATTTTTATAGTGAGATAGATTCTCTATAGGCATCGAATTCTATGGTCCACTAGTTCAAAAATTGGCTTGATGGCCCTCAATTCCATTTGTTAGACAAAATTTTGCACACTAATCTTCTGTAATAAAGAAAAATTCTATCCATTGTTTGACTAAGAGGTGATAAGTGGGGGAGTAGCCAAGGATGTGTTTCCACTAGAGCTCCAACCAACTCACGAGAGCCTTTGATGAGGGATCTTTCCCACTAAACCTAACAATAACATCCTTTCAAAAATATTGTAGAATTCCCTCCTAATTTATGTCCTTCTTGACTTCCATGGAGATGTAAGAGTGCCATGATTTGATTGAATTTCTATATGGGTGTGACTTAGACTAGCATAGAGAGTAAGAAGATGTTGAAATTGCAATATGAGTGAGAGTGCCAAATTATGAAGGGGGGGAACATATGCTGGGAGGTGAATATAAGTTTCAAGTTACTCCCTATGATGTGGGGAAGAAATCAAAGAAGTTAAAAAAATACATGTCGGTCAAATATAGGATCCCGATAAGAGATCCAACCATTGGATTGGATCTTTGTTAAAGGAGATCTGCAACAAAATTTTATAAATAGAAGGTTCTATTGAGCTAGATATGTGAGGATGGGCCATATCATGTTTGACCTAAGTAAAAATTATCAGTGGGTGTAGAGGATTGTCGTAGAAGGCCATGAGTTTGATCTCCACATTAGATTCAATTAATGTGGAAGGAACATGTCATATTTGTAGGATTTTTGCAAAGATCATGACATGGAGAGTAGTGGAAAGGGAACTATCGTAGGATTCCGATGGAAAAAAAGAGGAAAAATCCATAGCATTATAAAATAATGGTTCTCTCTCTCTCTCTCCCCCCCCCTATATATATATATATATATATATATATATATATATATATATATATATATATATATATATATATATATATATATATATATATATATATCTGTGTGTGTGTGTGTGTGTGTGTGTGTGTGTGTGTGTGTGTGTATATGTATATGTATATATATATATATATGTATATATATATATATATATATGTATATATATATATATATATATATATATATATATATATATTCTCTCTCTCTCTCTAAAAGAAACTTATATAAAACATATGATTGATGAATCAGAAGTAAAATTTAAAGATGTAATGATAAACAACATGCACATAGACTAACTAATGAGATACATTACAATATGGAGAAAGAAATAAACATAAGACAAATAAAACAACAAAACACATACTATTGATGTGTAATTGTATTTTTCATGAAAAGTGTGAGAAAACCATCCAACATCGTGTATTGGTATGTTTTGACACCAACAAATCAATTAAATATCCTTACCCAAATACTTTAGATAACATGTATCTAAAATAAAATGAATCAAGTAATACTACAACATTTAATCATTTGATCATTTCAATCACATAAATAATTGATATAAACCAAAACATGATGAAATAAAATTAACAAAACATGAATAAGCCAACAGAACCATATATCTTGCATATGATAAATTCAAAAAGTCATCATAATTTGGTTAACACAGCATGTGCACTGCAACTGTTCAAACATAACTTTCATCTCTCCAAAAATGCCTACCACATGTCCTTATATACAATAAAATTCAATAACTCTCTCGATAACTATATTTTAACTAGAAAATTACATTTCATAATTGAATAATAAAAACTAGCAAATTTATTTATTTTGAATATTGTTTGAAAACCTTGGTCTTTCCCTTGGAAGCAACATCAACAGGTTGTAGTTGAGGAATTTGGACACTCTTCTTCTTTGGATTAAAAAAAAATACGAAATTTTCCCCTCATCCTCTGATTCTTCAATTTCATCGATCATGAATTGTAATGGTGGAACTGCCTCAATAACTTCTATAGATAGAGCAATGATAATATTTTGAGTGACACTCCTTTTTAAATTTAGAAATTTTTCTTGTTTAGCGGGAGATACCAATTGTAATTTCTTAAACCTCAAATGGGTCATGCTCAGTTGATATTAGAGCTCAAAAGGGCAAGAGGGCAGCTATTGAATCATCTTCTCCAATAAGGCCAATACATTAAATTCTTTGAAGAGGGAGTTTTCCATCAAATATCCAAAAACAACTTTGTCATCAATAATAGGAAGACATCCATGTTCTTTTTGAGCCTTTTTTAGAGCATATTGAAATTATTTTTCTACTATCAGCCAAGGAGAATTTTCCCAAAAGGATGGGATTCTGAACCTTTGGATATAACCCCACTCTTCCTTAAACTCAAAAATGATATTTCTAGCTTTGGAAATATCATTATTCATTTATTCTATAACTTTATTATTCTCTTTACTGATAGGACTAATAGTATACACTATTCATATCTATTTGGTAATTGAAGGAGCATAATATTTTCTTCATCTAGTGTATTTAAACAATTGATTATCTAATCCACCTCCTTTAGTCTTTCCTCCACTAAAGGATTTATGTTCCTTATTTCAATATTGGTGTTTTTCATGACCACTCTCTCACAAAGAAGGAGGAGATTCACATAAAATCATATCTTAAGGATTTGTTCATTTATCATATCCCATAAATTGTCTTTAGCCTCAATAAATGTGGCCCTTACCATTGTGATGGTTTATGTATATATTTCTTTAGAGATTGTATTTCTCTATCCTTTGCTTTTAACAATAATCACCTCGAGGGTTAGCTCAATTGGTTGAGTTCCCATTGCTAAAGCACCTCGCTAATGGAAGATCATGGGGTCAATTTTCCGCCACACCCTCAGGCTTAGAGTCTGTTAATAAGTTGGTTGGTTGTGATCCCTTCAAGTGGATTTGCCCAGATATTTCCTTGGAAAAAAATGCAAAAAACATTGACTCCACACCTTGAATAACTTCATATGTGTTCTATCTCACTATTCCATATCAACTCCAGCCAGTTTTTCTCTTTTTCTTCATTTTCTATTTTCCCCTCAAATTCAATAATTTAAATCTCAAATAAATTTAATTTTTCTGAATTAACATTTCCTGTTGGGATTTGTCAACAATGGTGTTATATTCTTCTAGTTTTCTCAGATATTTCTTTTCTTTTTCTTCAAATTTTGTAACCTAATTGGAAATATGTTGTTTTAATTCCCTTAAACACTAAAGGTCTTTCAACAGTTTTGGGTCATGGTACATGGTACATGATATGTTGGAAGCCATATCTAACTAATATATTTGCAGAGGAAATGGGCGATCTTACCAAATACTGTATTGGTGTGCATTCTGCAAAGTCAGGAAAATACTGTAGTGTACGTCCTGCAAATTCAGGAAAATGGAAGTCTGAAATTCGATGTGGTGGCCGCCAAAGGATCCACCTCGGTACTTTTGATCAATAAGAACAGGCAGTGGGAGCCTACGACGGTTCTTGCCTGGCTTTGAAGGGGAACTCTGCAGTGCTAAATTTCCCACATTTAAGAAATTTATTTCCACCATCACGTTCTCAGGACCCCAAATATATAAAAGATGCAACTAAAGAAGTAGTGACAACAGTATCATTAGTGCATCACTTTCATTGGAAGAAATTGTAGTTGTATCATAGCATATTGAACAAGACGAACAACAGAGCACTTCCAGTGAAACCGCAGCAGGATTGGAGCATATTGATGGGTATTCTGCATTCGACGACTAACCACCAATGTCGGATTACAAAAGGAAAATGACCCCTCCTGTGTATCACCTTTTAATCACACCCCTTCCTATGTATCACCTTGATTGATGGGTATTATGCATTTTGATCGCAACCCCTCCTGTGTATGACCTTGATTGAAGCTGACGAGGACGACCCGAACCAGCTAGCTACTATGGTATCCCTGTGGAGTTAAGTGTCTTTCTACTTGTGAAGGGTTAAGTGGAGTTAGCTGGGTTAGAGTTTAGTTGAGTAAGGTTAATGGTTAAAAATACTTTTCGAGGTTATATGTTCAAAACTAGGAACCATAGGGGTAGAGTATGTATATCTTTTGTAGACTTAGCAACTAGAGTATGTATATTTTTTGTAAATTTAGCAGTGAATTATCTCGATTGAATAATAATAATAATTGTCACTGGGCAAGATATGGTAATTTTTATTATTTTTATGTTTGGGTTCCAGTGTTTCTAATTTATGGCCATTCTTATTATTATTTGTCTATATTTTTTTTTAAATTGAAAATGTCAAATGTAGATACTCATTCTTATTATATTTATGTTTTTGTTGTAGTGTTTCTCATTTATGGCCATTCTTATTATTATATTTTATGTTTGTGTTGTAGTGCTTTTAATTTATGGCCATTATTATTATTATTTGTGTGTACTCGTTTTTTAATTGAAAATGTTAAATGTTGATACTTATTCTTATTATTTTTATGTTTGTGTTGTAGTGTTTCTAATTTATGGCCATTCTTATTATTGTTTGTGTGTACTTTTTTTTCCGCCGCTCCACAACCCAGAGTATGGGGTAGGTCTCACATAAACATGTAAACGTAAACATTTAACATATTTAATCTAATGTCGGCCATATTTAGAAATCAATCTAATTATTATTATGTATAAACACAATATAAATTTAAAATATAAAAATATAAAGAGGTTTATGAACACTCAAAAAATATGTATAGTAAATAAATAAAAATATAAATAAAATGGAGGTATGGTAAATAAATAAAATATCTTTTTATACTTACTCCAAAGGTATACTAAATAAATAAAAATATAAATAAACTAGAGGTATGGTAAATAAATAAAACCTCTTTTTATACTTACTCCAAATGTATGGTAAATAAAAAAAAAATATAAATAAACTAGAGGTATGGTAAATAAATAAAACCTCTTTTTATACTTACTCGAAAGGTATGGTAAATAAATAAAAATAAAAATAAAGTAGAGTTATGGTAAATAAATAAAACCTCTTTATATTTAAAGAAAACTCAAAAAAGAGGTTTTATTTAGGTGAAGCCTATGGGCCAAATACCATATTTATAAAAGAGGTATGGTAAATGTTATGAAACCAGCTCACAAAAAGATAGAAAAGATAAATCAACGCCTTAGAATTCAGCCTCTTCGAGGGGGCAACCTCCTTTACATTACATAAATGAACAATTCTTGGATGATTCAAATGACAAAACCTCCTTTCTATATATAGGACTCTAAGGGGTCACAAAATAACCAAGCTGACCTAAGAATAATAATATAAAGGCACAAAAATAACAATAGAGGGATTCTATGTGTCATGGTAATAACAATATGGGGACAATAGGGGCACAACAATATTAATAAGGGATACAACTACAATAGTAATGGGTCATAATTAGTATTATAGGGACCTAACATGCTGCTCTCTTTCAAAAAAGTGTTGTCCTCAATGCTTGAGTAGTTCTAGATGCTTCTATATAAAATTCTCATATTCCCATGTGGAATCTTCAGTGGATAAGTTCTTCCACTTGATGAGATACTCCGAAATGGATCAATTTCGTAGCTGTCGAGTTCTTGTTTCTATGACTGCTTCCGGTTCCAATAAAATTTTTCCTTCCTCATCAAGTTCTGGCAATATTGTTTGAACTGGGAACTTATCACCTATAACCTTCTTTAAACATGAAACATGGAAAACTGGGTGCACTCGAGAAGCTGCAAGAAGCTCCAATTTGTATGCCATAGTACCAATCTTTTGCAACACCTTGTATGGACCATAATACTTTGGTGATAATTTATTATCCTTCTTAGCTTGCTTGAGGGACATTTGTTTATATGGTTGTAGCTATAGGAATACCCAGTCACCTACATCAAAACTTCTTTTGCTGTGATGTTGATCTGCTTGTTGTTTCATTATATTCTGTGCCAACACGAGGTTATCCTTTAAGAGTTGGAGAACTTGTTGTTGATGCTCGATGTGATGTTCCACTGCTTGAACCTTAGAATTTTCTCTTAAATGTGATGTGATGGATGGTGGCTAATATCCATAAAGTGCCATAAATGGGGTCATTTTTGTTACATTATGGAAGGAAGTGTTATACCACCATTCAGCTAGAGGCAACCATTTGACCCATTGTGTCTGTTTATTAGATACAAAGCAATGAAGATATCCTTCCGAACATTTGTTTACTATCTCAATTTGTCCATCAGATTGAGGATGATAAGATGAGCTATGAGCTAACTGAGTACCAAGAAAAGAAAATAATTCTGTCCAAAAATTTCTAGTAAAAATGGGATCTCTGTCACTTACAAGAATCTTTGGGTTTCCGTGTAGCTTTTGAATTGTTTCCATAAATGCAGTAGAAACTATACTGCTTTAAATCGATGTGATAATGCACAAAAGTGTGCTTACTTGGTAAGTCTGTCAACTACCACCATGATGACACTCTTTCCCTCAGACTTGGGTAAACCTGTGATAAAATCCATTGAAACATTCTCCCAACGTTGGCTTGGAATGGATAAAGGTTGTAATAGACCTGGTGTCTTAATTGTTTCAGCTTTATTTTGTTGGAAAACCAAACATTCCGCCACAAACTTTTGAATATTTGATTTAAGGCCATCCCAAAAAAATTCCTTCTTAACCCTGTGGTAAGTTTTTAAAAGTCCTGAGTGCCCTCCTAAAGGAGAAGTGTGCAATTCCAGAAGAATCTTTTGTTTCAGTTGGGAATTATTACAGAGGTATAAGTGATCTTTGAACCATAACGAATCATTTTTTCAGCTAAATGTATCAAATGTACTGGAATCTTGTTGTAACTTTCGAATAAGTGCCCACACTTCTTCGTCATTCTTCCATTCTCCCCTTGCTTCATTTATCCAATCTAGTTGGATAATAGAAATGGTGCACAACAATGCTTCCACATCCTCATCCTTTCTTGAGAGTGCATCTGCCACAACATTTTGCTTCCCTTTTTTGTAGATGATTTCAAAGTCATAACCCAACATCCTTGTGACCCATTTCTGTTGTTCTTCAGAGGATAATCTTTGTTCTAAAAAGTATTTAAGGCTATCATGATCCATTTTTACCTTGAAGTGTCTTCCCATTAGGTAGGGTCGCCATTTCTTAAGTGCATGTAGTATTTCCAACATTTCCGTCTCATAAATAGCTTTGTGTAAATACTTTCCCTTGATTGAACGACTTTCAAAAGCAATGGGTCTTTCATATTGCATTAAAATAGCACCAATTCCATTTCCTAAAGCATCACATTCCACAGTAAAGTTTTTTGTGAAGTCTGGTGTAGCTAAGACCGGTGCTTGGCACATGTTGAGGACCCCGAGGTCGGGTCAACAACAAGGGGGATACCCACCCGGTCCGGAACCTGGTTGGCGGCTCCTTGCCCGTTTAGAGTAGCGGGTTCGACTGGGGGTAATGGGACCAGTTTCCCAATGTGATGGGTGTGTGTGTGTGCGTAGAGTCTGATGGTATTAATCTAAAAAGGGGGAGGGATTCTTCTAAGCTAGTCTTAATTCTAACTGCTAAATTAACTCTATGCTAATGTAATCTAATGAAGAAAAATACATCTAATCTACGCTAACCCGGGGTGTTTTTCTTTTGTTATGCGATCTAGAAAGATTTCTAACAGCAGCCGGTAATAAAGATCATTCAACTGATATCAGAATATAAATCAATAAAGATAAACCATTCTGCATAAGAAGTTAGGCAGAGTAGTTGTGAACAGCATATCGCATAATCTGTTTTCTATATGTTAAACATAAATAAATGACCCCACCGTATAGAAGTGCCAAATGGTAATACAGACATTCATGCAATAACATACAAAGAACTCAGCCGCATATCACTTTAGGAATACTAGCAGAATCTAGCCAAGAGATAAAAGTACCATTTATGACTAAGTTCACTAATAAACTTCAAGTAACAATGATTTATTTCTACTTGTTCTAACATCTGCTAAGAGTACAGAAGTGCAACATCAGTAACAGATATTAAAATGCAAACATAAATAAATCTCGATCCATCCATTCATCAAAAACCTCCTCTGAGGGTGCAGAAGTGCATGTTCTGAGGATAAGTTTTTTGACAGATTTCCGGACCCTTCTCCAAAAACCATGAGAAGGGTTAAATACTACTAACTAATCAATATTAATTACATGAAATTAGGGAATCGGCCTCAAATGACCGCCCTTTTACTAAAAGCAACTTTATTTCTAAACTTAAAATCTAATTTCTGACCGTTTCTGTATATTCTCTTTAGTGCTGTCAACAGTGTAATGCTTTCCTAGGAAGAGTCGGCCAGCCGCCTTCTTGTTTCGCTCGGGAGATAAAAGTGGAAATAGCAGGAGCTAGCACTTCCTTCTGGCAGACCAGAAGATATTTTCGAAAACCTTTCTCTAGCTGGGTGTATTCGCCGCGTGTATACTTAGCGTGTCCCAGTTTCTTCTCGAACGGATTTTGCTGTTGCCGTTTTCGGTCTTCGGTCGTGCGGTGGATTGAGTGGGTTAAGAGTCGTGCTGCATGGGCAACTCCCTGTTTCGAGAATTTCTTCCGTTCTTTGTTCCAGGTTTTCCTGAAGAGTTCTCCTTCTCATGCGCTTCTTTCTCTGCTTCACTAAGTCTTAGCTTCAGGATCTTTTCTGAATACACTGCTTTTGTACGCCTTTGACTCTGAGTCCTGGATAGTCTAATTTCATCAGTGCGGGTTGGCTGATAGCCTGGGATCCGTGGTTCTGCTGCATGCGGCATCCATTTTGCGAAAGCATTCTCTCTTTGCTGATTGGCGCTTTCCTCTTTCCTTCAGATGTTTCCTGCATATAAACTTATATCAGTTGCGTGTCTTGCAGTCTACGCAAAGGAGAAGTGAAATGAAAAGACTTGACGTGAAAGCATTAATCTCTAATGAATGCATAATTCTGACATCCATCATCACTTGACTCTTCAATAAATGTAACGCAATCATTCCTAGATACTTAAGCATGTGGTCATTAAATTCTTTCAAGGCGCGCGCTTAATGCATGGGTCTATCGTGTGGTAAGTCTTTTCAGATCGCAGGTCGCAGATCACAGATTGCTGCCATCACAGATCGCAAATCGCAAATATCGCAAGTTCTCATTTAATGGTTACGTCGTATAGCGTAATGCTTGCGATTTGTGATATCGCATATCGGCGATCGCATTGCTCGAAGGTTTTTCTTTTAAGGGGCGCGTGTGAGGTATGCGATGCGATGAACTTCGCATCGCAATTTCGCAGTATTTGTTTTTCGCGCTCGAGTTATGCTTTGGCCTTTCCTTGCGATGCGATTTGAACCTTAGGGAGAGAAATACAAAAAATTTAGAAAAAATATTTTTTTTTGGGATTTTCGTTCAGGGTCCCCTCTTCGCTTGACGTTATTGCTAATGTCAAGTGAAGAAAGGGGGGTTGTTGGTGACCACAACAATGGCGATTCACTGTGAAGAACTAGTTATCTCTGCTTGTTCTATTGCATTTTCACTTCCAAAACAGAAAAGTTTTCTTATGCCTAAATTTTGTTATGGACAGATAGAGTATTACCTTTTATCCTGTCAATGATGCTTCGTCACAACTTCTTATTTGATTCTGATTGTTTGTTTCCCCTGGGTTATTTTTTGTATTCATACCTAGTCATTACTCAGTCTCCTCAAAGACAAAATAAGGTCTTCTCTGCGCACTGGCTTTGTAAAGTATGCTCATTTGTCGCAGGTAGAGCCTTTGCTGCCCGCAAGCGTCCATAGCCTCGACAGGGTTACCATGTTATCCAACAATGATCCTTTTTCCTGCTTGAGGTTATTTACAACATTCCAGAGAAAAATCCTTTTGACACTTTTTCTTTCTTCTTTGATTTTTTATTCTCTAAAGAAAAATGTCTTGGTTTGGTGGCCAAATTATGACACAGTCATTCACTTGATTTATACTTTTTGCTGAACAAGCTGGCTCGTGATGAGACCCCTTGCCTTTCGATTTCACAATCTTGAGTCGTTGCCCTGTTTTGGTAGACAGTAGTGGCAAAGTCAGCAAGTTATAATATCTGTGATCATGATAAGCCGGCTCGTGGTGAGACCTCTTATTCTTTGAGATATAGTGTTTTCTTGGATTGTCTCTCTGGATGCTGCGATTTTCCTTAGCAGGGAGGAAGTCATCGTTTTTCCTTAAGAAAGCTCTGGACGACAATAATAGAGTTTTAAGAACAACAGTTTTGCAGAGAATGCTTATTTTGCTATCGATGATACCTTTCATAGCATTGGCATAAAACAATTTTTTCCAAAAGTTACTCTCATCCCAGGTTTCTTTGTGAAGTTTGAAACTAACATCATATTCAGGTTAAGTTCAACTCTATTTGTCAATAATAAAAGTCAGATTTTTCTAAAAGTTTTGCTATTTATACAAGTGAAATCAAAATTTGATACAGAAATGGTATGTTTCTTCATGAATACTATTTATGATCATTCACAACCAACCCTATCTATGAAAAAAAAATGAAAACTAACATGAAAATTTAAAACTATCCTACAAAAACAGAAGGATGACCTTCTATGGGAAATACATTTTGAGGATTTGTCCGTTTACAGGTAGAGAATCTCTCCTGCCTGTCAAGTCCTGCAACACAAAAGTCGACGGGCCTATGACTTCTATGATTTGAAAAGGACCAAGCCATAGCTTCTGGAATTTCGTATGTTTGCCCCTCTCTTCGTGAGCCTTATCCCACTTCAAAACTAGATCACCCATCTGGAAGTTTTTTCTGGTCTTTATGTTCGAGTCAAAAGAGGATTTTATCAGTGCTTGGTGGTGAGCATGGGTTTTCTTGGCTTGTTCTCGTCGTTCTTCTAACTTGATTACCTCCATTTGCCTTAGTTGTAAGGGAGAAGTAGGTACTTCATCAATGTATTGTACTAAGGACAAAGAGGGGATGAGTAAGTGAGTAGGAAGAACTGCTTCTCTCCCATAAACCAAATTAAAGGGAGAAGTCCCGATAGAGGTTTTCTTGGTAATTCTGTCTGCCCATAAGGCGTTTACCAGCGCTTTGTGCCAATTCTTTTGGTTTTGGTCAACTGTCTTTTTGATAATCCTGATTAGGTTCTTGTTCGTTGATTCAACCAACCCATTGCCTTGCGGATAGTAGTTGGCAGAATACTTCAGTTTGAACCCTATTTTGAGCGCGAACTCAGTCATGGTATTTCCAGAAAAATATGAAGCATTATCAAATATTAAGGCCGTTGGCAATCCAAACCTAGTAATGATAAACTGATCTATGAATTCAACAATGTTTTCAGAATTAGCTGTCTTGAGTGGAACTGCCTCTACCCATTTAGTAAAATAGTCAGTTGCAGTGAAGATATACCTATGCTATTTAGAGGAGTGAGGAACGATCTCACCTATTATGTCCAGGCCCCATTGGCTGAACAGCTGTTCGATGTTAACCGGCTGCAGTGGCATGGATGACTTCTTTTGTTTTCCTGCAGCAGTTTGGCAGACTTGGCATTTTCTCACGTGATTGTACGAGTCTTTGAACAGCGTGGGCCAGTAGTATCCTGCACGTAAGATCTTGTGTGCGGTGGTTTCTCTAGCATAGTGTCCACCTGCTGGTCCATCGTGGAGTTCCTGCAAAACCTTTTCGGCTTCAGTTTTCTCAAGACATCTAAGAAGCACAGAATCATAGTTTCTTTTAAATAAGACATCATTTACGAGCTGGTATTGTTTAGCTTTTAACCTCAGAGCTCTCTTTTTTATGTGATCCAGGTGAAATGGAGCATATCCGTTCTTTAGGAAATAAATGATGTCGGCATAAAATGATTCTGCGTCATTTAGGCTTACCTCATACGCGTGTACCTCTTCAAGTGACTCTTCGGGGATTTGCGATGCTCCAGCTAACATCTTGCAGAAGCCTTGGCCTCTTACGATGTTTGCCGGCTTGATTTCCAGATCGTATTCTTGCAAGGCGGTGATCCAATTCGCTCTCTTTTCGCCCACGTCTTTCGGAATCAGGAGGTTTCTTACCGCCGGGAATGGTACTATGGCCTTGGTATGGGCCTTTAGCAAGAAGGGTCTGAAATATTTGACTGCTTTAAAGACGGCATATGCCTGTTTTTCTACGTCCGAATATTTCAGCTCAACACCTTGTAAGTTTGAGCTAAAGAATGGGATTGGGGTTTCTTCCTTTTCTTTGTTTGCCTGGGTCAAGATCGCAGCATATGAATGCTCTGAGGCAAACGTGTATAAGACAAATGGTTCTGAAAAATTTGGGGTTGCTAGGGATGGAGCGTCGATGATGGCTTGTTTGATTAAGTTAAACGCTTCGTGCTCGTCTAGACCCCATTTAAAGCTTGAATTCTTTTTTATCATTTTTTGTAAAGGAGAAATAATACGTGAAAAATCGGGGACAAATCGTTTCACAAAATTGATCTGTCCTAGGAAAGATTGCATGGTCTTTTTGTTATGGGGCATGGATATCTCGGAAATTTCTTTGATTCTGGCAGATTCTATGTGAATGCCCGATTTGGACACTATGAATCCTAGCAATTTTCCTTCACTCAACGCGAAAAAAGATTTCTTCGGGTTAAGCGAGATTCCATACCTTAAACATCTTTGAAAGATTTGCTTCAAATCTTTGAGATGGTCACTTCGTTTTTTGGAGTACACAGTTATATCATCCAGGTAAATCACTACTGATTTATTGATTAACCCTTTGAACGCAATATCCATAGCTCTTTGAAAAGTAGCGCCGGCGTTGATCAGACCGAACGACATCTTTCGATACGCGTAGGTACCCCACTTAGTTCGGAAGGTGGTTTTTAGCTGATCGTCTGGGTGCACCAGCACTTGATTATATCCTGAAAATCCATCCAGGAAAGACATCAATTCTGAGCCTGCTACAGCCTGTAATATTTGCTCCATAGGTGGGAGGGGAAAATTGTCCTTCTGACAGGCTTTGTTGAGATTCCGGAAGTCAATGCAGATTCTAATATCTCTGTTTTTCTTCCTAACAGGTACCATATTGGATACCCATTTGGAATGTTTGACCGGGAAAATTATTCTGGCTCTCAACAACTTATTCAGCTTAGTTTTTATCTGATTTTCCAGGTTGGGGTGGATTTTTCTGAGCTTTTGTTGGACGGGTTTCTTGTTATCGATCATAGGGATAGTGTGCTGAATGATAGAAGTGTTATAAGTTTTCAGCTCATCGTAGTTCTAGGCAAAGACGTTCTTGTACTGTCGTAGAAGACGGATGTATGTTGATTTTTCTTCAGGAGCTAGGCCTTGGCCTAGATTGACGTTTTGGGGTTTTTCGTTGGTTCCTAAGTTCACTGATTCGTAGTTCAGAGTTGAACTGTAAAGTTTGGCATTAGCTGACTTTTTGAACCGACTTTTTAAGTCATACAAATCTTCTAATTTGACCACTGATTTGGGTATAGCGTTATCAGTGCCACTTTGTTGTATTTGGTGGTCATGACAGTCCTCGTCGATTATCTGGTTTGAGTAGGATCCTTCGGAGTTAAGGAAACTTACGATGTCTGGGTCGTCATTGAATACTCTCCAGTTGGTGATGTTGTCAGGGATATACGGTTTAAAAATTAGTTCTATCGAAAACCTATCTGGACTAAAATATTCGGAAGGAATGAGTCTGGAGGCTACGTTTGCTAGCAGGTCTGCACTTGCATTGTGAAGTCTTGGGATTGATGAAATATTAAATGCTGTAAAATGCGCATTGAGATCTTGCACTAAAGATTGGTAGTGCTTTAAATGACTAGACAGGCAATGTATGGTGTTACGTACCTGTTTGTCGACGATCTCGGAATCTCCAAAGACTTGAAGATATTTGACGTTGGAGCCGATTGCTTTGTATAGGCCTTGCACCAAGGCTTCGTATTCAGCTGTGTTGTTCGTGCAATCGAACTCCAGTCTGTATGTGAGCATGGTCTTATTTCCGTCTAGGCTAATCAAGACGCATCCTGCTCCCGCTCCCTCGTTGGACTTAGAGCCATCAAAATATAATTTCCAAAATAAAGAAGTATTTACAGGGTTATCTAAGAAACTAACACATTTTGAATCATCAGTCTGGGAAAAGTTTTCTACTTGGGACACGAATGAATTTTCTAAATATGGTGATATGTGAGCATTGAAATTTCCAAGGAAACAGTCTACCGAATAGTTGCCTATGATGCTGCTGTTGTATGCTATGGCTTCGTTCTCTCCCTCCAGGTCCGTCACTATGTACTTTTGGTGCAGTTCTCGTTCAACCTTTATTTGATTTGGCTTCTCATTGAAGGGTAACCACATGTGCGACCAGTCAGTCGAAAAATATCCGTGTAGCTTCTCGGACCAATCCCTGCTAAGAATTAGACCATAAAATTCAGGGATGTCAGCGACTAGAATATCGATGACCTGGCACACCTTGGGGTTGGACGATAGTCTTATGTTCACTTGATTAAGTTCGCCTATCACTTCGACTTGTGATCGATCAAGTTGAACTATGCGCACTACGGATTTTTGCGGTTGAACATTAAGTTTGGCACATATTGACTTGGGTATAATATTGGTTGAAGCACCATAATCAACCAAGAAGTTATGCACGTTTCTGTTAAAGATCTCGTAAGTGAGGAGGAAAGGGGGAGTGTGAGATCTAGACCTCCCTCCAATCAAGGCGATGTCATTTGGATCGATTTTATTGATCGTGTTGATTGGGGGTCTTCCTATATTATGGGAAGCTATAGCTGTAGGTAGAGGCGTAGTAGGTACGGCGTGTAACTCTTTCATCATGATCTTCTGTTGGTGTTTCAATTTGCTCAGCTCGTAGAGGGTGATATTAGCCCTAGTCTTCTTCATGTCGTCGATGATGTTATACTCCATTTCATCCGACACTATTAGTGTCTTTGATGGAGGCGATTGATCTGATTGGACTGGGATAAATGAGGTCGCTTTAGGGGTTGTCTTCTTTGTTGCGACCTTTTCTCTTGCTGGAGGGCTTGCGCCCTTCTGTTTTGGGGTAGTCTGGGGAGGATCAAGTTGATTTCTGCTTCTTGTGCTAACGGGAAGTGCTTCTTGATCTTCCTCTTGTGGGAGGATGAAATCCCACATTCCTTGCAGTTCCACCACTTCCTCATCGTCGGTATGTGTTTCAACGGTGTTCTCTTCTTCTTCTTCTTCAGATTCCACGTTAGAGACCACGCTGGGTGGCTTCGTCTCCATAGGAGGATTTCTCTTAAAACTCCTAAAAGGATTTCTTGGGGATGATTCTGCTACTTGTTTCCTGATATCAATCATCTCATTTCACATGGCCTTTAATACCTTTAGTAATCCTTCCATGTCGAAAGGATCTTTCGTTTGCTTCTTCTTGGTTTCTTCTTTGAAAGAGATTTTCATAGATTTACGCTCTTCGATTGTAGATCTCTTTTCTAGGGCTACTACTCGTCTTTCGACTACTAATGCCTCAGCCAAATTTTTGACTAAGGTTGTCTTGCTTGCCCTATCTACAAAGATGGCCAAGTTTGAAGGTAAGGCGGTGATGTACCATTCACATCTTACTTCCTCGCTGGGTTGGGAAGCAGCGGGGATTTTATTGAGGATCTTGTTGAACAGTAAGTTAAAATCTTTAATGGGTTCCCGAGCCTCAGCTTTAAGATTGGACAGATCATTGATCAGTGTCGCTGTCGATCTATCATCACCGAATTTAGTGAGAAATTGATTTTGAAAAATATCCCAGCTGGTGATAGATCCGGAGGGTAGCGAGAAGTACCATGACCCGGCCGTTCCTTGCATTGTATAGGGGAAGAGTCGGACCACGGCGTCTTCATTGGTAACTCCGTTGAGATTAACAGAAAGAATGAAATTATTGATATGTTCTTCAGCTAGCATTCCAGTTTCTGGATTGAACTTTGGTAACCACTTCTCAGGATGGGCAGGTATTGGACTCAGGGATGGAATCATTAGAACCGCCCCAGGGTTGTTCCATGGAGATTGTGCCATCGCTGAGTTGCTGGTTAGTAAAAGTGTAGAAGATGATCTTTGAGATTGAGAAGATAGAGATGTTATGATCTTTGACGATTGTGGAGGAGAGTTGCAGAAGATGGATGAGTGATTTGAGGTGGAGATGTGGGTGGTCGACTTCGCGGAGAGGGAGTTGAAATGGATGAGGTGGATGAAAGAGTCTCTCTGTCAGACTCTTGAAATGCTTTCCTTGCTCTTTTCCTAGTGGGGAGAGGGATTTCAGTTGGCTGAATGCCAAAATTTTCACTCTTCAATCGGGTCAGGGGATGAGCAGGGTTGTATTGCGAAGTCAAGCTGCCTTTAGATTTATCAGATTTCTGGTTAAAAATAGAGAATCCCTGGAGTTTACAGATCAAGGTTTGAACTTCAGGGGGATCGATAATAAGTTGTTCTGATGTATCGTGATGTATAGCGGCGGTGGATGTCTGAGTGACTTCTAGTTCCGAGTTTAGTCGTATTGGGGAAGTCGGGGAAGTTGGTGAGGGTGATTTGCTCTTAGAATGGTATTTGGATTTTGAATTATGTGCCATTCATAGCGGTGGCCCTCCTTCTAGCGCCAGAAATGTTGAGGGCCCCGAGGTCGGGTCAACAACAAGGGGGATACCCACCCGGTCCGGAACCTGGTTAGCGGCTCCTTGCCCGTTTGGAGTAGCGGGTCCGACTGGGGGTAATGGGACCAATTTCCCAATGTGATGGGTGTGTGTGTGTGCGTAGAGTCTGATGGTATTAATCTGAAAAGGGGGAGGGATTCTTCTAAGATAGTCTTAATTCTAACTGCTAAATTAACTCTATGCTAATGTAATCTAATGAAGAAAAATACATCTAATCTACGCTAACCCGGGGTGTTTTTCTTTTGTTATGCGATCTAGAAAGATTTATAACAGCAGCGGGTAATAAAGATCATTCAACTGATATCAGAATATAAATCAATAAAGATAAACCATTCTGCATAAGAAGTTAGGTAGAGTAGTTGTGAACAGCATATCGCATAATCTGTTTTCTATATGTTAAACATAAATAAATGACCCCACCGTACAGAAGTACCAAATGGTAATACAGACATTCATGCAATAACATACAAAGAACTCAGCCACATATCACTTTAGGAATACTAGCAGAATCTAGCCAAGAGATAAAAGTACCATTTATGACTAAGTTCACTAATAAACTTCAAGTAACAATGATTTATTTCTACTTGTTCTAACATCTGCTAAGAGTACAGAAGTGCAACATCAGTAACAGATATTAAAATGCAAACATAAATAAATCTCGATCCATCCATTCATCAAAAACCTCCTCTGAGGGTGCAGAAGTGCATGTTCTGAGGATAACTTTTTTGACAGATTTCCGGACCCTTCTCCAAAAACCATGAGAAGGGTTAAATACTACTAACTAATCAATATTAATTACATGAAACTAGGGAATCGACCTCAAATGACCGCCCTTTTACTAAAAGAAACTTTATTTCTAAACTTAAAATCTAATTTCTGACCGTTTCTGTATATTCTCTTTAGTGTTGTCAACAGTGTAATGCTTTCCTGGGAAGAGTCGGCCAGCCGCCTTCTTGTTTCGCTCGGGAGATAAAAGTGGAAATAGCAGGAGCTGGCACTTCCTTCCGGCAGACCAGAAGATATTTTCGAAAACCTTTCTCTAGCTGGGTGTATTCGCCGCGTGTATACTTAGCGTGTCCCAGTTTCTTCTCGAACTGATTTTGTTGTTGCCGTTTTCAGTCTTCGGTCATCCGGTGGATTGAGTGGGTTAAGAGTCATGCTGCATGGGCAACTCCCTATTTCGAGAATTTCTTCCATTCTTTGTTACAGGTTTTCCTAAAGCGTTCTCCTTCTCACGCGCTTCTTTCTCTGCTTCACTAAGTCTTAGCTTCAGGATCTTTTCTGAATACGCTGCTTTTGTGCACCTTTGACTCTGAGTCCTGGATAGTCTAATTTCATCAGTGCCGGTTGGCTGATAGCCTGGGATCCGTGGTTCTGCTACATGCGGCATCCATTTTGCGAAAGCATTCTCTCTTTGCTGATTGGCGCTTTCCTCTTTCCTTCAAATGTTTCCTGCATATAAACTTATATCAGTTGCGTGTCTTGCAGTCTACGCAAAGGAGAAGTGAAATGAAAAGACTTGACGTGAAAGCATTAATCTCTAATGAATGCATAATTCTAACATCCATCATCACTTGACTCTTCGATAAATGTAACGCAATCATTCCTAGATACTTAAGCATGCGGTCATTAAATTCTTTCAAGGCGCGTTCTTAATGCATGGGTCTATCGTGTGGTAAGTCTTTTCAGATCGCAGGTCGCAGATCGCAGATTGCTGCCATCGCAGATTGCAAATCGCAAATCGCAAATATCGCAATTTCTCATTTAATGGTTACGTCGTATAGCGTAATGCTTGCGATTTACGATATCGCATATCGGCGATCGCATTGCTCGAAGGTTTTTCTTTTAAGGGGCGCGTGTGAGGTATGCGATGCAATGAACTTCGCATCGCAATTTCGCAGTATTTGTTTTTCGCGCTCGAGTTATGCTTTGGCCTTTCCTTGCGATGCGATTTGAACCTTAGGGAGAGAAATACAAAAACTTTAGAAAAAATATTTTTTTTTGGGATTTTCGTTCAGGGTCCCCTCTTCGCTTGACGTTATTGCTAATGTCAAGTGAAGAAAGGGGGGTTTTTGGTGACCACAACAGCAAATTACCTCTTTAAGATGTTCGAAGGACTTTGTTGCTTCTGGAGTCCATGAAAATGCTTCTTTATTCAATAATGTTTTAGAGGTGCTGCTATTTTGCCATAATTCTTAACGAACTTGCGATAATACCCTGTCAACCCGAGAAATCCTCGAAAATGCTTTATGGATGTGGGGATTTTCCATTCCTTAATGGCTTTAATTGTTATGAAACCAGCTCACAAAAAGATAGAAAATATAGATCAACGCCTTAGAATTCAGCCTCTTCGAGGGGGCAACCTCCTTTACATTACATAAATGAACAATTCTTGGATGATATAAATGAAAATACCTCCTTTCTATATATAGGAGTCTAAGGGGTCATAATATAATCAGAGGCGACATAACAATAATAATGTAAGGGCATAATAATAACAATAGTGGGCTTCTATAGGGCACAATAGTAACAATATGGGCACTACATGGGTACATCAATATAATAAGGGGGTTGTACTAATAACAATAAGGGGTTACCCTAGTAGTATAGGGGCCTAACATGCCCCTCTCCTTCAAAAAGTGTTGTCCTCAACGCTTGAGTAGTTCTTGATGCTTCTGTATAAAATTCTTGTCCTCCCATGTGGAATCTTTAGTGAGTAAGTTCTTCCACTTGATGAGATACTTTGAAATTGATCGATTTCGTAGCTATCAGGTTCTTGTTTCTGTGACTACTCCAGGTTCCAATATGATTTTTCCTTCTTCTTCAATTTCTGGCAATATTTTTTGAATTGGAATCTTTTGCAACTTTTGAATAAGTGGCCATACTTTTTCATCCTTCTTCCATTCATCCCTTGCTTCATTTATCCAATCTGGTTGGATACTAGAAATAGCACAAAGCAATGCTTCTACATCCTCATCCTTTCTTGAGAGTGCATCTGCAACAAAATTTTGCTTCCATTTTCTATAGATGATGTCAAAGTCATAACCCATCATATTTGTGACACATTTTTTCTATTCTTCTAAAGATAATAGTTGTTCTAAAAAGTATTTAAGACTATCATGATCCATTTTTACCTTGAAGTGTCTTCCCATTCAGTAAGGTCGCCACTTCTTAAGTGCATGTAGTATTGCCAACATTTCCTTCTCATAAATAGCTTGCTTGAGATGTAGCAGTAAAAATACCCAATCACCTACATCAAAACATTTTTCACTATGATGTTAATCTACCTGTTGTTTCATTCGATTTTGCACCAAAGTGGTGTTATCTTTTCAAAGTTGGAGAACTTGTTGTCGATGCTCGATGTGATCTTTCACTTCTTGAACCATTTTCTTCTTGATATGTCCTTCTATCTTTAGAGTTTGAGGAGTGGTAATTTCTTCCAATCCTTTACAAGGTATGGTCGGATTCATTTCTTGATGCTCGATGTGATCTTTCACTTCTTGAACATTTTTCTTCTTGATATGTCCTTCTATCTTGATAGTTTGAGGAGTGGTAATTCCGACCAATGAATTACAAGATATGGTTCGATTCATTTCTTCTTTCTCGATGTGATATTTCACTTCTTGCACCTTTTTCTTGTTGATATGTCCTTCTATCTTGATAGTAAGAGGAGTGGTAATTCTTGCCAATTCTTTACAAGATATGGTCTGATTCATTTATTCTTTCTCTAGGGTTGGGTCCTGGTGTATATCCTCTTCTTTTGATGTTTCTTGATCCTTTTCTTCCTCCTCTTCATACTCTATGCAAAATAATTTCTTCTCAGCACACTTATGACCTTTAGTGCATTTGCTATCACAATTGTAACAAAGCCTTTTTTCTCTTTTTTCTTCTCATTGTTGTGGTGTAACCCTTGTAGGTTGTGGAAGGCTAGGAGAAACAACACTTCCATCTTTATAGTTGTGAGGGGTAGACTTCCTTGTTGCCATAATTTTACTTTCCACTATGTCACAAAGCCCTTTTACTCTTTCCAATTGTTGTGGTGTTGCTCTAAAGAAGGTGTTGCTCTTTGTATCCTCATAATGTGCTATCATTTCCTCCGTGAAAATTGACCACGTAACAAGTTGTTTACAAGAACAAAGCCCTTTATACCATAAAAATTGATCCGGTTCTAAATATGAAGATGCAATACATACCTTTTGTAACAGTGGTACACCATGTAGATCAAAATATTACTCCATCTGAAGTATCCAATTTACTGGATCCTTGCCATCAAACTTCCTCATATTGCCTTTTCTTGATTTTAGGAGCTCGATATTGAAATGACTATAACTCTGTAATTTCCGTTTTTCCAGTTCTGAAATTGCGACCTGCAGTAGCCCTATGCATCCTCTTTCCAATGCCACCATTCTGATCCAAATTAGATTCTCCAAGGAGGAGTTATGCCAAATCTCCCACAGTGAACTGATTATAGACCACTTCAGTAGAGCGAACTTGTATGACATGCCACATGTCTCTGTTTGAACCTTTGGCTCTGAACAATATATACAAGAAACTACAGTCCGTCCTCTTTCTATACCTTCTTATGAAATTTCAATCCGATGCTCAGAGAGAAAGTTATGATGATTTTCCCCAGGTCACCTGTTTGGAATGTAATTCAGGAGTCTGCAAAAGGACCAAATTCCTCAGATCATATCTCCACAAACATAGTGTGAAAAGCTCTGAAATTCAGACCCGGGGTTCAGTGCAATTTCCTCTCAAATGGGTTTTGTTTTCCACTTATGAAACGTCACAAAAAAAAAGTTATAGTGAAAATGCCATGATGACCTATTTGGAGCAGCGAAACCCTAGAATCCAAAGCTCTGATACCAAATATTATAAAACCAGCTCACAAAAATATAGAAAAGATAGATCAACGCCTTAGAATTCAGCCTCTTCGAGGGGGAAACATCCTTTACATTACATAAATGAACAATTCTTGGATGATACAAATGAAAATACCTCCTTTCTATATATAGGAGTCTAAGGGGTCATAATATAATCAGAGCCGACATAACAATAATAGTGTAAGGGCACAATAATAACAACAGTGGGCTTCTATGGGGCAAAATAGTAACAATATGGGCACTACATGGGTACATCAATATAATAAGGGGGATGTACTAATAACAATAAGGGGTTACCCTAGTAGTATAGGGGCCTAACATTAATTTTGCTAGGGTCTACCTTAACTCCTTCATGAGATACAATATGACCCAGATATTCCACCTCTTGTACTCCAAAGAAACATTTGGATATTTTTGCATATAATTGTTTCTCTTCCAATATTTGTAGCACCCTGTCAACATGTTCAACACGATCCTTCCAAGACTTGTTGTATATTAGTATATCACCAAAAAATACTAACACAAATTTTCTAAGGAAGGGTTTGAAAATGGAATTCATCAAACCTTGAAATGTAGAAGGTGCATTGGTAAGGCCAAAAGGCATGACCAAAAATTCATAGTGACCCTCATGAGTTTTAAATTCTGCTTTCGGAATGTCTTCAGTCTTCAATCTGATTTGATGAAATCCTGAACGAAGATCCAACTTAGTGAAGTAAATTGATCCATGCAATTCATCCAATAATTCGTTAATGATGGGAAGGGGAAATTTATCATTAATAGTGAGCTTGTTGAGCTCCCTATAATCCGGACACATGCGCCATGATCCATCCCTCTTGTGCACCAATACTACTGGAGCAGAGAAAGAACTTTGGCTAGGTTGAATTATACCAGCCTCTAGCATTTCTGCAACCATACGTTCAATTTCACTCTTTTGGGAATAGGGATATTTGTACGGCTTGATGTTTGGAGGAACACTTCCTGGAATCAAATGAATAGCATTATCGTGATCATGAATAGGTGGGAGACCTTTGGGAGTCTCAAATACCTTGGAATGACTGTCCAAGAATTTTTGGAGATCTAGAGAAATAGATGATTTTGATGTGGAAACATCTAGCAAACATAATTGTGCAATTACACCTCTTTGTTCCTTATTTAGAAGCTTTGTCATACCGTTAGAGCTGATTATCTTTCCCAGTTTCCCTACAATACCCCTTAATTCAACTTCCTTTCCTTTTGCATAAAATTTCATGAAAAGTTCTTGAAAGTTAAAAGCTATTGTACCCAAGGATTGTGGCCATTGAACTCCTAGTACAACATCAGCACCTCCCATTGGAATGGAAAGCATTGGGCTATTCAATACATATTCTACCATGGATAGCTTGATATTATGGCACTTTCTAGAGCAATTTATTGTTCCTCCACTTGCAACCATCACTTGATACTATGGTGCTGGATATAGGAAGCAATTCAATTCTTTTGCTATTTTACAATGAATAAAATTGTGGGTACTTCCTAAATCAATCAACACTATTACCTTTTTCTTCTTGATATGTCCTTCTATCTTGATGGTTTGAGGAGTGGTAATTCCAGCCAATGCATTACAAGATATGGTCGGATTCATTTTTTCTTTATCTAGGCTTTGTTCTTGGAGTATATCCTCTTCTTTTGACCTTTCTTGTTCCTTTTCTTCTTCCTCTTCACAATCTATGTAGAATAATTTCTTCTTAGCACACTTATGACCTTTAGTGTATTTGCTATCACAACTGTAACAAAGCCGTTTTGCTCTTTTTTCATCCAATTGTTGTGGTGTCAACCTTATAGGTTGTGGAAGGCTAGGGGAAACAACACTTCCATCTTTATAGTTGTGAGTGGTAGGCTTCCTGGTTGCCATAATTTTTCTTTCCATTTTTCTTACTAACCTGAATGCTTTCTCCAATGAATCAAGTTCCCAAAGGTGAACATCATGTTGGATATTCTCCTTTAAAGTCCCTATGAACACATCCATCCTATGCTCCTCTGGAATATTTTTTACCCTTATGTTCAATTTTTGGAACTCCTCAATGTGCTCCATCATTGAACCCTTTTGTTTGAGACTTACTAATTGGCTAAAAAAGGTGTTGCTTTTTGTATCTTCATAATGTGTTGTCATTTCTTCCGTAAAAATTGCCCAAGTGACAATTTGTTTATGAGAGCAAAGCCATTGATACCATACAAATTGATTTGGTTCCAAATATAAAGTTGCAATACGTACCTTTTGTGTGTTTTGCACATTATTGAGATCGAAAAATTGTTCCATCTGTAGTATCCATGTTGCGGGATCCTTGCCATCAAACTTCCTCATATCGATTTTTGGAATATGGTGGGTCTTCGATCCAACATTAGAGTCTATGAGTTCATGATTAACATTTCTTTTGTTCTCATCATGAATTTCCTTTAACACCCTTTCACCATTAGTGACCATTTCTTGTAGCAACTTATTCAAATTTATCTTCAATTCTTCCATCTTAACATCCATGCCATCCATCTTAGTGTCCATGCCATTCATCTTAGCTTCCATCTTATCATCCATGCCATCCATCTTAGCGTCCATGCCATTCATCTTAGCTTCCATGTCATTGATCTTAATTTCCACACCATTCATCTTAGCTTCCACGCCTTTTATCTTCGATTCCACACCATTTATCTGAGCTTCTGTTAGCTTTTGTGAGAGTGACATTTGTTGCACTTGGTCTCAGAATTTTGATATATCATGTAGCATTTCTTCCTATTCTTCATTAGTCATGCTAGAGTTTTCAGGTTGTTTATTAGGTGTTTCCATTTTCTTTCTTCGGGGCATCAATTACCGATAATAATGCTTCACTATTCCCTTTGAATTCCTTCAAACTAATTTTTCAAACCAAGCTTATGCAAATATTTAAAAAAATACACACTTTTTTCACTTTGTAGGCACTCGATATTGAATCTGATGTATCTCTGTAATTTCAGATCTTTCAATTCTGAAATTGCAACCTGCAGTAGCCCTTTGGGTCCTCTTTCCAATGCCACCAGTCTGATCAAATTTAGGTTCTCCAAGAAAGAGTTATGCACAATCTCCTAAGATGAACTGATTATATACCTTTTCAGAAGAGCGAACTTGTATGAATTGCCACGTGTCACTGTTTTGACCTTCGAGTCTAAAAAATATACACGGGAAACTACAGTCTGTCCACTTTCTGTAACTTCTTACGACATTGCAATCTGATGTTCAAAAAAAAGTTATGACAATTTTCCCAAGGTCACCTATTTGGAATGTAATTCAGGAGTCTTCAAAAAGACCAACTTCCTCAGATCATATCTCCGCAAATATAGCGTGAAAAGCTCTGAAATTTGGACCTGAGGTTTGGCGCAATTTCGTCTCAAATGGGTTTGTTTTTTTCGCTTTTGAAACGTCGCAAAAAAAAATCTATAGCTAAAATGCCACGATCACCAATTTGGAGCAACAAAACCCTAGAATCCAAAGCTCTGATTCCAAATGTTATGAAACCAACTCACAAAAAGATACAAAAGATAGATCAACGCCTTAGAATTCAGCCTCTTCGAGGGGGCAACCTCCTTTACATTACATAAATGAACAATTCTTGGATGATTCAAATGACAAAACATCCTTTCTATATATAGGAGTCTAAGGGGTCACAATATAACCCAACCGACCTAACAATAATAATATAAAGGCACAAAAATAACAATAGAGTGATTCTATGGGGCATAGTAATAACAATATGGGGATAATAGGGGCACAACAATATCAATAAGGGATACAACTACAATAGTAATGGGGGAATCATTAGTATTATAGAGACCTAATAGTAAATCAATAAAAATATAAATGAAAAAGAGGTATGGTAAATAAATAAAACTCACATCGACAAAAAATCAAAATACATGGAAAAGATTTGTTGGATTTTGAAATAGTGTTTTGAGAATTTAAATTTAATTATTAATAATTATTAGCTTGATGATAATGATTTGACCTCCAAGGAATATTTTAGTGACATTCACAAATTAATGGTAAGATTTATCTTCAAAGAAATCATGCCCTTTTTGCCTTTTTAGATAAACCTATTAATTTAAGAAAACGTCTTATAAACAAGTGTGATATGGATTAGGGGAACTTTATCACTTTGTATAAATTAAAGTAAGAATTTTGAATTTTTAAATAAAAACAAAGAAAAATGGTTTTTATTTTATTTTTTGGCTTATTTCCCTCTAGGTTTACTCAAATGTCAAGTGTGGACACCCATTGGATGCGAAATTAAATTTCTCATCCAACGATTACTCACTCTCCATAATTTTATTTAAACCCACATTGACAAAAAATGAGAATACATGGAAAAGATGTGTTGAATATTGAAATAGTGTTTTGAGAATTTTAATTTAATTATTAAAAATTATTAGCTTGATGATAAGGATTTAAGCCCCATGGAATATTTTAGTAGCATTCACAAATTAATGTTAATATATATCTTCAAATAAATCATCCCCTTTGCGCTTTTTAGATAAATCTATTAATTTAAGAAAATGTCTTATAAACAAGTGTCATATGGATTAGGGGAACTTTGTCACTTTGGATAAACTAAAATAAGAATTTTGAATTTTTAAACGAAAACAAAGAAAACTCATTTTTCTTGTATTTTTTTTATTATTTCCCTCTTGGTTTACTCAAATATCAAGTGTTCACACTCATTGGATGCAGAATTAAATTTCACATCCAACGAGTACACACTCTGCATACTTTTGATTAAACCCACATCGCCAAAAAAATGAAAATACATGGAAAAGACGTGTTGAATTTTGAAATAGTGTTTTGAGAATTTTAATTTAATTAATAATAATTATTAGCTTGATGATAAGGATTTAACCTCCATGGAATATTTTAGTAAAATTGACAAATTAATGTTAAGAATTATCTTCGAAGCAATGATGCCCTTTTTTCCTTTTCGGATAAACCTATTAATTTAAGAAAATGTCTTATAAATAAGTGTCATATGGATTAGGGGAACTTTGTCACTTTGGATAAACTAAAATAAGGATTTTGAATTTTTAAATAAAAACAAAGAAAACTAGTTTTTAATGTATTTTTTCGCTTATTTCCCTCTAGGTTTACTCAAATGTCAAGCGTGGACACTGATTGGATGCGGAATTAAATTTCACATCCAATGATTACTCACTCTCCATACTTCTAATTAAATCCACTTCGATAAAAACTGAGAATACGTGGAAGAGACGTGTTGAATTTTGAAATAGTGTTTTAAGAATTTTAATTTAGTTATTAATAATTATTAGCTTGACGATAAGGTTTTAACCTCCATGGAATATTTTAGTAGCATTCACAAATTAATATTAAGATTTATCTTCAAAGCAATGATCCCCTGTTTGTCTTTTTAGATAATCCTATTAATTGAAGGAAATGTCTTATAAACAAGTGTCATATGGATTAGGGGAACTTTGTCACCTTGGATAATCTAAAATAAGCATTTTGAATTTTTAAATAAAAATATAAAAACTCATTTTTATTGTATTTTTTTCACTTATTTCCCTTTAGTTTTACTCAAATGTCAAGCACAGACACTCATTGGATGCAGAATTAAATTTCACATCCAACAAGTACTCACTCTCCATTCTTCTAATTAAACCCACATCGACAAAAAATGAAAATACATGGAAAAGACGTGTTGCATTTTGAAATAGTGTTTTGAGAATTTTCATTTAATTATTAATAATTACTAGCTTGATTATAAGGATTTAACCTCCATGGAATATTTTAGTAGCATTCACAAATTAATGTTAAGATTTATCTTCAAAGCAATGAATGCCCTTTTTGCCTTTTTAGATAAAACTATTAATTTAAGAAAATGTCTTATAAACAAGTGTCATATGGATTAGGGGAACTTTGTCACATTGGATAAACTAAAATAAGGATTTTGAATTTTTAAATAAAGCAAAGAAAACTAGTTTTTATTGTATTTTTTCACTTATTTCCCTCTAGGTTTACTCTAATGTCAAGTGTGGACACTCACTGGATGTAGAATTAAATTTCACATCCATCGAGTACTCACTATCCATACTTGTAATTAAACCCACATCGACAAAAAATGAAAATATATGGAAAAGACATGTTGAATTTTGATATAGTGTTTTGAGAATTTTAATTTAATTATTAAAAATTATTAGCTTGATTATAAGGATTTAACCTCCATTGAATATTTTAGTAACATTCACAAATTAATGTTAAGATTTATCTTCAAAGAAATGATGCACTTTTTCCCTTTTTAGATAAACCTATAAATTTAAGAAAATGTCTTATAAACAAGTGTCATATGGATTAGGGGAACTTTGTCACTTTGGCTAAAGTAAAATAAGGATTTTGAATTTTTAAATAAAAACAAAGAAAACTAGTTTTTATTGTATTTGTGCACTTATTTCCCTCTTGGTTTACTCAAATGTCAAGTTTCGGCACTCATTGGATGTGGAATTAAATCTCACATCCAATGAGTACTCAATCTCCATACTTCTAATTAAAGCCACGTCACCAAAAAATGAAAATACATGGAAAAGACATGTTGAATTTTGAAATAGCGTTTTGAAAATTTTAATTTAATTATTAATAATTATTAGCTTCATGATAAGGATTTAACCTCCATGGAATATTTTAGTAGCATTCACAAATTAATGTTAAGATTTGTCTTAAAAGCTATGATGCCCTTTTTGCCTTTTTAGATAAACCTATTAATTTAAGAAAATGTCTTATAAACAAGTGTCATATGTATTAGGGGAACTTTGTCACTTTGGATAAAGTAAAAGAAGTATTTTGAATTTTTAAATAAACACAAAGAAAACTAGTTTTTATTGTATCTTTTTCACTTATTTCCCTCTTCGTTTACTAAAATGTCAAGTGTGGACACTCACTCGATGTGGAATTAAATTTCACATCCAATGAATAATCGCTATCCATAATTCTTATTAAACCCACAGCGCCAAAAAATGAAAATACATGGAAAAGACATTCTAAATTTTGAAATAGTGTTTTGAGAATTTTAATTTAATTATTAATAATTATTAATATTTTAGTAGCATTCACAAATTAATCTTAGGATTTTTTTTTTCTCGGTAAAAAACTAGCTAGTCTATTGTATTATATTTACAGGTAAACTTTACAAACAGTGAGACATGCCTTCCAGGGCCAGCAGTTGCACCTTGGATAGCTTAGCTTTGAAACAAAAAGCTCCCTCGCAGGGGCAGCACCTACAGGACTTCCAAAATCCCTCCAAAAACTTACTGAGGCTGGAGACCAAAATGACATGACTAACATCAGAACCTGGAACCGCATTGAGTTAAACATGAACGTGACGGCCCACGCAGGGGCTTCCATCCAAAACTAACTGTGGACCGTGTCCGTCAAAGAACTTACAATGGACCGACATGAACAAGATAGTATTAAAAACTGAGAGTAAACAAGACCGACATAAACAAGACAGTATTAAAAACTGCAAGTAAACAGACACAGTGATGACCAGAACCCAAATACCCGCAGAGACTTTTATCTTGGACCCGAGCTGAGATAGAAAGGCATGTGCTGGTGCGTGCGTCAGAGGCTCATTCATCGCAGAGACTTTTATCTTCCACGATATAGCTCCACCCTTGGCCCTCAGGGGTTCCTTCCAACATGGTGGTCCATGGATCCTTTGCAGTGCCCTGAGGTTCCGGCTCCAAGGGATGTGAGGGGGTGTGCAGAATCTCTTTCCCTGAGGTGCCCGCCTCAATTGGTGGCTACAAAACAGGGCTCTCCTCACCAGTACCTCCTGGAGGCTGCTCCACCGATCCTGGAGGTTTTCCAACAACATTTCCTTCAGGGACTTTAGTGAAAAGAACTGAAATATGAGCATTGATACCTGCATTATCCTTTGAGCTGCCCAGAGTGAACACGACTGAGCCAAATGCTGGAAGCACTGGCTCTCCTTCACTTGAGCTGCCAACCTCCATGAATTGCCCGGCTGGAATTGGTGTGGCTCTTGCCCTCCTATAACAGTAGCAGCAGCAGCAATGGTGGTGCTCATCAGCTGCAGGGGGTCGAGAGGATGAACCACGCCCTGGTCCCCTTCTGCTCGGTTGCCGTTCCCGCAGCTTTGCCATGAACTCCCTGCTGCCTCCTTCGAGTACCTGAAGTGAATTGTAAAAACAAGCACAGTGCTGATTTCGCCCCAAACCACACACAGGCGTGACAACCACTGAGCAAACTTCGCCGGAGGGGGAGATTTCACTCCTCGCATCCAATTGTCCTTGAATGCTCTTGAATTGTCACTCCCACCTAAGGCAATTCCTTGTGTTGCAGCGGCGGAAGGCCAAGACTGCGTGTTGAGGTGGTAAGATATCCACCCGCCTCGAATTCCTCCGCGCTCGCACCTTCCCAGCTTCACCATGCCAATGAGTCTGCGTCGCCTAACCTACCCCTTGATATCGAGCATCATTCCCTCGTTGCGAGCGTCCATTAACTGCATTCTGCAACGCCATCGATTCACTCTGCTCGGCATTGAATGCCCAGAGCTAGATTAGTGAAACATGAAACTATGACGGCGGAATTCCATTAAACATTAAGGTTAACACGGGGCGTCACATGCTGGGCATGTGGCTCGACCCCCTCTGACGTACCAGCACCCGCATCCGGGGAAATTAATGTTAGGATTTATCTTCAAAGCAATGAAGCACTTTTTTCCTTTTTAGATAAGCCTATTATTTTAAGAAAATCCCTTATAAACAAGTGTCATATGGATTAGGGGAAGTTTGTCACTTTGGATAAACTAAAATAAGGATTTTGAATTTTTATATAAAAACAAAGAAAACTGGTTTTTAATGTATTTTTTGGCTTATTTCCCTCCAAGTATACTCAAATGTCAAGTGTAGACACTCATTTAATGCGGAATTAAATTTCACATCCAACGAGTACCCACTCTCCATACTTCTAGTTACACCCACATCGACAAAATATGAAAATACATGGAAAAGACGTGTTGAATTTTGAAATAGTGTTTTGAGACTTTAATTTAATTATTAATAATTATTAGCTTGATGATAAGGATTTAACCTCCATGGAATATTTTAGTAGCATTCACAAATTAGTGTTAAGATTTATCTTCAAAGCAATAATGCCCTTTTTGACGTTTTAGATAAACCTATTAAGTTAAGAAAATGTCTTATAAAAAAGTGTCATATGGATTAGGAGAACTTTGTCACTTTGGATAAAGTAAAAAAAGGATTTTCAATTTTTAAATAAAAACAACGAAAACTGGTTTTTATTGTATTTTTTTTCGCTTATTTCCATCTTGGTTTACTCAACTGTCAAGTCTGGACACTCAGTGGATACGGAATTAAATTTCACATCCAACAAGTAATCACTATCCATACATGTCATTAAACCCACATCGCCAAAAAATGAAAATACAAGGAAAAGACTTGTTGAATTTTGAAATAGTGTTTTGAGAATGTTAATTTAATTATTAATATTTATTAGCTTGATGATAAGGATTTAACCTCCATGGAATATTTTAGTAGCATTCACAAATTAATGTTAAGATTTATCTTCAAAGAAATGAGGCCCTTTTTCCCTTTTTAGATAAACCTATTAATTTAAGAAAATGCCTTATAAACAAGTTTAATATGGATTAGGGGAACTTTGTCACTTTGGATAAACTAAAATAAGGATTTTGAATTTTTAAATAAAAAGAAAGAAAACTTGTTTTTATTGTGTTTTTTCGCTTATTTCCCTCTATGTTTACTCAAATGTCGAGTGTGGACACTCATTTGATGCGGAATTAAATTTCACATCCAACGAGTACTCACTCTCCATACTTCTGATTAAAAACGCATCGACAAAATATGAAAATACATGGAAAGACATGTTGAGTTTTGAAATAGTGTTTTGGGAATTTTAATTTAATTATTAATAATTATTAGCTTGATGATAAGGATTTAACCTCCATGGAATATTTAGTAGCATTCACAAATTAATGTTAAGATTTTTCTTCAAAGCAATGATGCCCTTTTTGACTTTTTGCCCTTCTTGACATTTTAGATAAACCTATTAATCTAAGAAAATGTCTTATAAACAAGTGTCATATGGATTAGGGGAATTTTGTTAATTTGGATATACTAGAAAAATGATTTTGAACTTTTTAAATAAAAACAAAGAAAACTGGTTTTTATTGTAATTTTTTTTGCTTATTTCCCTCTAGGTTTACTGAAATGTCAAGTGTGGACACTCATTAGATGCGGAATTATATTTCACATCCAACGAGTACTCACTCTCCATACTTCTGATTAAACCCATGTCGACAAAAAATAAAAATACATGGAAAGACGTGTTGAATTTTGAAATAGTGTTTTGAGAATTTTAATTTAATTTTTAACAATTAATAGCTTGATTATAGGGACTTAAGCTCCATGGAATATTTTAGTAGCATTCACAAATTAATGTTAAGATTTATCTTCAAAGAAATGATGTCCTTTTTGCCTTTTCATATAAACCTATTAATTTAAGAAAATGCCTTACAAACAAGTTTCATATGGATTAGGGGAACTTTGTCACTTTGGATAAACTAAAATAAGGATTTTGAATTTTTAAATAAAAACAAAGAAAACTGGTTTTTAATGTATTTTTTCACTTATTTCCCTCTAGCTTTACTCAAATGTCAAGTGTGGATACTCATTGGATGTGGAATTAAATTTCACATCCAACGAGTACTCACTCTACATACTTCTAATTAAACCCACATCGACAAAATATGAAAATGCATGGAAAGACGTGTTGAATTTTGAAATAGTGTTTTAAGAATTTTAATTTAATTATTAATAATTATTAGCTTGATGATAAGGATTAAACCTCCTTGGAATATTTTAATAGCATTCACAAATTAATGGTAAGATTTATCTTCAAAGCAATGATGCCCTTTTTGACTTTTTAGATAAACCTATTAAGTTAAGAAAATGTCTTATAAACAAGTATCATATGGATTAGGGGAATTTTGTCACTTTGGATAAACTAAAATATGAATTTTGAACTTTTTAAATAAAAACAAAGAAAATTGGTTTTTATTGTATTTTTTTGCTTATTTCCATCTAGGTTTACTGAAATGTCAAGTGTGGACACTCATTGGATGTGGAATTAAATTTCACATCCAACGAGTACTCACTCTCCATACTTCTGATTAAACCCACATCGACAAAAAATGAAAATACATGGAAAAGACATGTTGAATTTTGAAATAGTGTTTTGAGAATTTTAATTTAATTATTAATAATTAATAGCTTGATTATAATGATTTAACCTCCATGGAATATTTTAGTAGCATTCACAAATTAATGTTAAGATTTATCTTCAAAGCAATGATGCCCTTTTTGCCTTTTTAGATAAACCTATTAATTTAAGAAAATGTCTTATAAACAAGTGTCATATGGATTAGGGGAATTTTGAGATCTAAAATGGGTCACTTAAGGAAAATAATAAAATAACAATAACAATAATAAATAAGAGTTATGCCCACGAAGCATAGAGAGGATGGTGATAGGGAGTTCCATTAAGGCGCTTTGTGGTGTAAAGGTCACGAGTTCGAAACGCCATGGGCACAAAATCCATCCATGCTAAGGGTTGGTGTCACCCAAGCCAGGTGTGAT
Organism: Pinus tabuliformis; assembly: GCA_031772625.1. NCBI lineage: Eukaryota > Viridiplantae > Streptophyta > Pinopsida > Pinales > Pinaceae > Pinus > Pinus tabuliformis. Next base: position 496,588,531 of record CM062805.1, on the reverse strand, counting down.
CCCCAAGTGATTTTGTGGCTTACATGCCCCTAGGTCATGGTTACTCAAGCCACAAGTTAGTCGTGCCTGTCATATAAGGACTCACATAACCTAGCCAAAAAAATAAAAATAAATATAAGAGTTATAAATTTTTAAATAAAAACATATACAACTATTTTTAGTGTATTTTTTGGTTATCTCCCTCTAGATTTACTCAAATGTCTAGTACAGAGACTCATTGGATGCAAAATTAAACTCGATATCCAACAAGCATATACTCTACATATTTTTGAGTAGAGCCACTTCGACAAAAAATGAAAATACATGGAAAAATGTATTAATTTTGAAATATGATATTGAGAATTTTAAATTAATTGTTAATAATTATTAAGTGGGCGATAGGGATTTAACCTCCATGGAATATTTTAGTAGTATTCACAAATCAAGGTTAAGATTTATCTTCAAAGTAATTATTCTCTTTTATATTTGATATTTAATTCAAAAGGAAACCAATCTAGACTTTCAATTATTGTTCCATGTAAGTTTTGTTAGGTGATTTTTGATGGAGCTGGAGTTGCTTTATTATGGTCGGTATGATGCGCATACCTCCCATACGCCATTCCCTCTTCTTATATGTTAATTCCCATGCAGTTGGGTGCTCTGTACTTATATTTTATTTCAGATTGACAAATATTAAAGCCAACATGTACTCAATACATTCGTCTACCATGCAGGAGCAACATGCTCTCAACGTAGGCTACTCTATTAGTCCATAGATATTCTCTCAAATGAATGTTAAATAAATTTCAGTTACAATTATAATTTCATGGCACAGTAAGTTTTATGCATAGAGATTGGTTCAATTTTATATAAACTCAAATAATAAAAACATTTTCATTTGTTGATATTTAATTTTGTACATTGCCAAATCCAGATTCAAAATTGTTGTAAATCTTAAGTCAACAAAATATACACAAAAAATTCTCAATCAAAATCCAAATTAATTAAAACTTCAACTTATTACACAAAATCCATACATATGAACAATTTGTAAAGTTGGGCGATTCAAGGGCACCCTCACTGTGCTCTCCTTTTATTCGGTCCAACCACCTACTATCGCATGTATCTGTAGGCCATTAATCAAATGAAATCAATCCAGCAGCATCCATCCCCTCCTGCCTACCATTTGTCCACCACATACCCCCCACCATTTGTTTAAAGAAATCCCAATCTGCGCCTTCAAGAAATTCATAACAAATATGAATGAATCGATGGCAAAAATCCTCAATTGATTCATTAGGCTTTATTCTTAGTTGATTAAGTCTTTTAAGAACATCTTGGTAATCATACCTATCAATTGCTAAATCAATCTCCTTGATGAGGTGTTCAAAAGAATGAATGGAAGCGAGTGGTAGGGCATGACACCATCAAATAACTTAACCTTCAATTGTGAGGTAGAAAAGTATACAAGCCACACCTTCATAGCTAATTTCATAGTGTTCACATAACTTAAGAAAAAGAGATGCATGCTCAATAATAGGTGTATGCCTTCACTATCAAACTTAAATTGCGACAATTCATCAAGTTATTTTATCGAGATGAAAATTTTGACAGGGGATATGTTAGAGAAACATATTGAGATTACGATTTGGGGATGAGCCATTTAAGATAAGAGATTCAAAATAGAATCAATGAGAACAACTTGTCATATGGCCCTCCTTCTAATGCCATTTTTTACGGTGTTGGAAATTCGTCAACCAAGGGGGTATCCCCAATGAAAATTCCCAAATAGATTTCACATCGTTTGGTGTGGGAGCACTTCTAGAAATAAGGCTTGACTTTCATATGTTGTCATAGATTTACCTTGGCTACAATGTTACAAGAGATTAATGCACAGGTACTTTAGATGAACAAGTGAGTGTTCCTTGTTGAATTTTTAGTTGTATAATGTATCAATTTTCTTCTACTAAAAGGGGGGAGAAAAGTGAGCCTTTAAAAGACAAATAATAGCACTAACCTATTAAAGAGACATGAGCATATACATATGAATGAATTGCTAGAAAAATAGTGATTTCACATAGAAGCAATGATTGCTAAAACAAAATCAACACACCTTCAACAAGATAAGTACCAAAGACACCACAATAGTTCAATTTCCTTAGTATAGATGAAAAAAACATACATCGTAAACATTCAAAGAATGGTCTTACAATATTTATGACATACGCATGAAAGCATGTTGGTTCAGCAAACTTCGAAATTAAGCAAAAGTTCCAAGACACATCAAGACAATGAACACCACCAACTTCAATAGTGGAGCATTAGAGCAACCACTTGCTCCTCCAAAAGAATTATCCTCCTCTCTAATTCCTAGTAGGAGGATCCAAGGTGAAAAATACTTTACATGAGCGATGAGGATGCATATATAACAAATCGGGTGATCATTCACCTCCCTTGTGACTCTTGGACTACCCTTATGCCTGATAGACTTCTCTATGACCTTTCAACTTTCTACATGACTTTTCACATTACATGGATAACTCTTGGACTTCCACTTTACATTACATTTATCCAATATTGAATTTACATAATCCATAAAATGATGTGGCACATGATGACTCGTGACATGACATGCCATGACACTGATGACATGGTAATGTCAAGCCACTCTTTGCTACCACTTTCTTTGTGTATTCTTGAGAGATGGAACATGCTCTTCTTCTTCCTCCTCCACATGGCTTGAAGATAAGGAGTCTTCAATGTGATCTTGATCTTCAACTATTGTCACAATCTAGTGTCCCTTTATCTCTCTTGATTGATCAATTTTTTTTCACATCTTCAAAGGTGTCTTCTAGCAGGGTCTCCTTCTCCATCTCCTTCATCATCATCCTGTCATAACATGATAGAATACCTGCAAATGAAATCCACTCATGACAAGATGAATTCATTTTGATAAACCCCCAGTCTAACATTCTTCATGATAACCAGTGACTGAGCTGGAATCGGGTGGTAGGCTAGGAGACAGACTCAAGGAATTGCACAATTTAGCATCTCAGGGGGTCAAGGGCCAATACTGAGCCTTAAGATTGTGCAATATGTAGTTTAGGAAGAACATGGAAAGATAATTGTGCACTTGAGGGGCTTAAGGGGTCAAGCTTGAGGCTTGAACCTTGAGGTTCCCCACTGTGCAGCTATAGAAGGAAAAAGGCCAAGGGATTACACAATTGCATAGTTCAAGGGTTCAAGGTTGAGGCTTGATGCTTGAGACTTCATAGTGCACAAAGGAGACTGACTGAAGGTAGGGATTTCACAGTTCTAGAGCTTAAGCCTTGGGACTAAGCACTCAGACTGTATGTTGCATAGTTCTAGAAGGCAGGTATTGCACATTTCGCAATGCCAAAAGGCAAGGCGGAATCTTGAGGACTGAGACTACACAATGTGCAATTCAGGAAGGCTGAATGATGTGAGGTTGCTCGGTCGGGAAGTTTTCCATATTTTTCTAAGGGTGGGATCAGTGAGGCCAAATTGAACTGTGATAAGACTTTAGCATGATCACACACTTAGAATACTTGATGACACAACATAAATCACTTGGAACAAATGAACACCATAATTTCCTCAATGCGACAACATTGCAATGACTTAACCCAACCACGTTACTATAGGTACACTTTGTGACGACATTGATGAAACTTGTGTGACCGTGCTTGAAGCTTTGGGAATGATTTTGATACATGTATAAATTGTAAGAATCACTCATTAACACCAATTTTACCCCTTAAAACAAACCAAAACTATGTATGTGCGATGTGCGACACTTGCCATGCTAAAAGATGATGCTTGTGACAACAAGAGGAAAGTGCAAATGAAACTTGCAGAATGCGAATGACATTGAAAGTGACACATGCCAGAATGAAGATAGCATGAAAAAGACACTTATAAAGTCATAACAAGAAAAAGAGACAGTTGTAAACATGAAAGTGACACTTGGGATAACAAAGGTGCGCAAAAGCGAAATTTGGAAAAACTCAGAGAAATAAAAGAAAAATCACAACCAAAAGTGAGAGACTGTTGATGAAAGTGTACACTGACTGTCGACATAGGTTGAAAATCGCATAGGCGCTATCTTGATGGACTTGTGTTATGCCTATTCAATATTTCATAAAATAGTGTGCTCATGAACTTACAATGGACTGAGCATACATGAGTGGGTGACTGACACTACAAATTGAGGAGTAATGGAATACTTAACAAATAATCAATCGACCTTAAAGTCACTATGGAAAAAACAATCACAAGATCCACAATAGGCTCCAAAATTCATGTGTGCACCAAATTTTGGAGGGTTTTTGTCCCAACAACAACACGATGGAAGACCCTTCGATTGGATTTATCCAAATTAGAGGATACACTGCTAGGTTGTCACCTCTATGGTTAGTTTCTTGGCTATAGTATTCTCTAGAAAATGATGGAGCCAGTCTGACTTTTTTCTTCCTTATTTTGTTATAAAATTTCGGCAGAAAGCCAAACCTTGGGAATTGATATCTGAGGTGGCCTATAGAGTGGAATTTGAAACATCAAAGCAGAAGGTGCCAACAATAAATCCTTTGGGTCTAAGAGAAGGAGTTGAAAAGGAGATGTATTTCTCCCCAAAGGTCCTCACTCATATCAACTTCAAACTACATCAGTAACCAATAATGATCTAGTCAAATATCACAACAAACCACTAGCTATAAAAATACTCCATTTTTCCCCGGTGGCTTCCAATATCTTTTTGAACCAAAAAACCATAAGGATACCTAAGAGAATCACCCATAATTTTTATTGTGAGATAGATTCTCTATAGGAATCGAACTCTATGGTCTAGTAGTTCAAAAATTGGCTTAATGGCCCTCAATTCCATTTGTTAGACAAAAATTTGCACACTAATCTTCTATAATAAAGAAAAATTCTATCCATTGTTTGACTAGGAGGTGATAAGTGGGGGAGTAGCCAAGGATGTGTTTCCACTGGAGCTCCATCCAACTCACGAGAGCCTTTACTGAGGGATATTTCCCACTAAACCTAACAATAATATCCTTTCAAAACTATTGTAGAATTCCCTCCAAATTTATGTCCTTCTTGACTTCCATGGAGATGTAAGAGGGCCATGATTTGATTTAATTTCTATATGGGTGTGACTTAGACTAACATAGAGAGTAAGAAGATGTTTAAATTTCAATATGAGTGAGAGTGCCAAATTATGAAGGGCGAGTATCATATACTGGGAGGTGAATATAAGTTTCAAGATACTCCCTATGATGTGGGGAAGAAATCAATGAAGTTGAAAAAGACATGTCGGTAAAATCTAAGATCCCAATAAGAGATCCAACCATTGGATTGGATCTTTGTTAAAGGAGATCTGTAACAAAAATTTATAAATATAAGGTTCTATCGAGCTAGATATGTGAGGATGGGCCATATCACATTCGACCTAAGTAAAAATTATCAATGGGTGTAGAGGATTGTCGTAGAAGGCCATGAGTTTGATCTCCACATTAGATTCAATTAATGTGGAAGGAACATCTCATATTTGTAGGATTTTTGTCAAAGACCGTGACATGGAGAGCAGTGGAAAGGGATCTATCATAAGATTCCAATGGAATGATCTGAAATCACTCATAAATGACCTCAGAGAAATAAATGAAGGTATTACATACTCATGTGCTGGTGTGTGCCTATGTTATTTTATGCAACGAATTGATAAGACTGCGAAATACACAGACACAAAAGTAGTAGAGAAACATAGTAAGCAAACACATAAACACAACAAAATTAATAAGGTGTTTACCAAATCCTCCTAGGCTACGTCTCCTAGTCTAGCCTTTAGTGGTGGCCTTTTTTAGTGTGTCTTAAAGCAGAGTTTTTACGATCAGGAGCTCAATTCAAGTCTCCCTTAACAGATGATGTCAGTAGGATGGTACTTGGATTCCCCAAGCCTCTAGAGTGCACAGACTCCCCTTACTGCATCTTGACCTCAACTAGTCTTAGTGGTATGAGCCCAATTTGGTGCTCAATACTGGACATGTATATACAAAGGAGTTGCTTGAACCTCTCAAGCCTTCTCTGGAGTTCACAGACTCTCAGAATCTCTCTGTCTCTGTTTGGCTCGATGCTACTTTTGATCTGCAGGTCAGCTCGGCTTCTCTTTTCTCTGCAATTTCCTTCTTTCTTGCCTCTCAGCTCTTGCTTCTCTCTCTTTCTACTTGCTTTACTCTCTTTCTGCTTGTGGCTTAAAACCAATTCGCTCTCCGACTGTTCGTTTCCGCTTCCTGGCTCCCTAGATCTCCTGCCTCTGTCTGTTGGAATCCCCTGCTCTGCGTCATCATCACTGTAACGATTCACAGAGAGGTGGCCACCTATTTATTTACGAACTAAGTGTCAGTTCTCTTTGAACGGTCATTATTTCCGTTGATCCAAGATTGCCCACGAAACTGATTCCTCTTCCAACTCAGTGGTCATGTCAGATCTCAAACCTCATATAACCCAGCCTATTTCCCCATTGAATCTGGTCATCCATCACATCAATTCTCCATCACTGATCTGGAGCATCCAGATCGTACGGTCTCCATCCATATTGCACGGATAAGTAGCATGCCTGTTGCTCGCATGATGAGAGTAGTTTTCTCTCTCATTTGCTGGACACGCGTCACCCAGTGTATGGCATCACGCAGGACTCGGCCGAACCTGCTTACCGCTTGAGGCTTGCCCGATATCCTGCCGGTTTTAGTGTGGGACCCGCCTACTGACGGAATCGTCGATTTCCATATGGTTTTATGCTTTTCCCCATGACCGAGCACTTGGGGATTTTCCTTCACTGAGGGGGATAATCGTGTATGAGAAACTGCCTCCATTTCAGGATTTGACCTCCCGTTTGCCAATTTTGTGCCAGTGTGCGGTTACCATGGGCCAACAATCTGCGCACTTTAACTGAGGGTCCTTGTTTCTCCGTGCTGACGAAAAATTGCCATTGTTTAGAGGTTATTCCTGATAAGCTTATCATCTGCAAGACTTTGAACTTTAGCATGAATTTTTATAGAGTTCAGGTAACTTTAAGAGAGTTTAAGGATCCAATTCGGATCATGGCCTTTGCATTGAAAAAGCTTTTGGACCACCAAAAGTTGGTTTTCAAGCATCAACTATGTGAGGGTATAGCTGTCTCACTTGTTCAATCTCTATCCACTTTGCACTGCTTGGCTTTGAACCCTTGAGTCCAATTCTGAGGTACTCAACATTTCCCCTACGTGTCGTCCTCAGCTTCCTGTCCAGAACTATGTCTTCCTGCAATTCATTGAGATATTCAAGTAATAGATCATCAATAGAAGGCAATTGACTCTACTCTTCGGGATCTTCAATTAATGAAGGTTCAAATATTCTCAAGCTGTTTGCATTAACCACTGAGTAGATGTGCATGTAAGCTAGTAAATCAAGGTGAAAATAATTTTCACTAATTTTCTCAAGTATCTTGAATGGTCCATACCTTATTGGCTTTAGCTTTTTACCTTCACCTTGCATTCTGTCTTTGCTGATATACAGCCAGACTTGGTCACCAACTTGGAAATTATGCTCCATTTGATGCCTGTCATGCCTTGCCTTGTATTTGGCTTGGCTATTTTCCAGCTATTCGTGTACTACCTAGTGAATCTCTTGGATTTGTTCAATGAACTTGGTTGTCTTGTCCACATCACTGTGTCCATCAATTGCTATGTCTTTACCAAAGACAAAATCGAAGGGAGACCTTGGTGTGAAACCAAAACAGGTTTCAAAAGGAGATCTCTGTGTAAAAGAATGTTTTGCTCGATTGTAAGCATGTTGCACATAACACAAATGTTCATCCCAAAGTTTGGGATGTTTGCTGCAATAGCCTCTGAGTAATTGGATCATTGTCATGTTGACCACTTCTGTCTAGCCATCTATTTGTTGATGAAAAGCTATGCTTTTCTTCAGTTTGGTGTCCATCAATTCCCACAGACTCAACCAAAACTTCCTAACAAACCAAGTGTCTCGATCAGATATAATGGAAGTGGGTAATCCAAAATAAACCCATACATGTTGAAAGAATAACTTTGCAGTATGTTTAGCTGTAATTTGTTTATTACAAGGTATCAAAATACACATTTTGTTGAACCTATCCACCACAACATATAAATAGTCATGAACTTTCCTAGATTTAGGCAGTGCTCCAACAAAGTCCATGGAAACGCTTTCCGAAGGATGAGAAGGAACTGGTAGTGGAGTGTACAAGCCTAGTTTTCTATTGTTGGGCTTGCTCTTAGCACACATGGTACACCCTCTTACATATCTAGAAACTGTCTCATTCATTTTTGGCCAATAACAAAATCTTTGGAGTTGTGCAACTATTTTACTTACCCCAAAGTGACCTGAAATTAGAGAAGTGTGTGCTTCTTGAATTATCTTTACTCTCTCAGTTTGTGGAATGCATATCTTCCCACAATGATACAAGAGTCAGTCCTTAACATGATAATCCAATTCTTCTACTCGTTTTCCTTGACTTAAAGTTGCATATACATCTTTAAAATCTATATCTTGAGAATATTGTTCAATGTAGCTTTCATGCAATACTCAATTATGCCTAAGTATAGTAGATGCATTTATAATTGGTCTGGACAACATGTCTACAACTTTATTATGTATGCCCTTTTTATATCTGATGACTAAATGAAACTGTTGTAGAAAACTCATCCATCTATAATGTCTTTATTGTTGCAACTTAGTTTGGGAGTGTAGATATTGAAGTGGTTGATGATCAGTATGTATGACTGTCTCTTTGCCCATTAAGTAATGTTTCCACTTTTTCACACTCTGTACTAATGCATACAATTCCTTGTCATATGTGGGATTGTTAACTACTGCAGAATTAAATGTCTCAGAATGATAACATATGGATTTACCGTCTTGTATCAACACTACTCCCATGGCATAGTCAGTGGCATCTGTTTGGATCTCAAATGGTCTTTGAAGATTGGGCAGTGCTAGTACTGGTGCTGTACTAATCTTTTCTTTCAAGGTGTCGAAGGCTTTTTGCTGTTTGCCTCCCCACTGAAACACCTTGTTCAATCCTATTAAAGCATGTAAGGGAGCTGCAATTAAGGAAAAGTTAGAAATGAACTTTCTCCAATACTATGTTGCTCCTAAGAAGATTTTAATTTCTATAGCAGATTTGGGTTTAGGCTAGTTTACAATGACTGCAACCTTAGAGGGATCTATCTTCAATTCACCACCCCCTACTATATGTCCCAAATAATGCAAAGATGTTTTTCCAAATTCACATTTTGAGAGTTTAACATAAAGTTTTTCTCTTTTCAAAACATTTAGTGTCTGCTTAACATGCTTTAAATGTTATTCCCACGTTTTGTTGAATATAAGAATGTCATCCAAATATACAATAACAAAATCATCAAGAAAAGGTCTGAGCACATCATTCATTACTCTCATGAAAGTAGCAGGAGCATTAGTTAAGCCAAAAGGCATAACCAGCCACTCATACAATCCCTGCTTTGTTTTGAAAGCAGTATTCCATGCATCTTGTTCTGCAACTCTGACCTGATGATATCCACTATGCAAGTCTAACTTGGAAAAATAAATAGCTTCCTTCAATTGATCTAATAGATCATCTATGCGAGGAAGGGGATAACGATTTTTTACCGTTATCTTGTTCAGTGCTCGATAATCAATGCACATTCTCCACGAGCCATCTTTCTTTCTCACCAAGACAATTGGAGACCCACATGGTGATGTGCTAGGTCTGATGAACCCCTTCTCGAGAAACTCCTACACCTGCTTCTTGATTTATGCATTCTCTAAAGTGGAAAACCTTTTATACTTGTGGTTGCAATGGTTGTTTCATCTCCTGAGTCTGACCCCAAATATTTCTGAATAGCTGCAACAGTCTTCTTCTTCTTGCCCTCGAAATTCTTAGGTCTCAGCTCTGGATGCAGAATCCAACAGTTCTCATCATCATGCCCATCCTTTTTACAGTGAGTGCATTAAGACTTGCTCTTTTGTGTAGTGTTGGCCTTCCTCTCTTTCCATTTTTGTTTTCTTTTCTCCTTATTTTTTCTTGCAGTGGGTTGGGATGATCCCCCAACTTCTGGGTTCCCATTCTTACCTCTAGCTTCTAGATGTGTAGCCTGAACAGATACCTCATCTATACTAGTGGGATTAAACATGAGGATGGTGTGCCTCATGTAGTTGTGTAGACCACCTATGTACTTCAACAGAGTCTCAGGTGAGTATAATGAAATTCCTAGAATCAAAGCTCTCTTCCAAAATTCTTGGGTGTAACCTTGTACACTTTGCCCTTTCAATTGGCGAAGAGTTTGCCAACTCATCATGGCTTGTTTCATGTAAGCTAGTGGATAGAACTACTTTTTGATTGCAGAAACAAATTCACTCCAGACAGAAAGAATCTTACCATGTTTCTTCATGTCATCTTGGGTCTTGCCTTCCCACCATACCAAGGCAGTGCCTCCAAGGAGTACGCTAGCTAGCTGAATCTTACTTTTGTCTAAGTCAATACTTTGCACTCTACAATAAACATCAATCTGTCTGATATAGTTATCCAGCTTCTCTAAATTCAACTCTCCATCATATATTGGTAAATCAAATTTAACATCTAATTTAATTAGAGATGTCTTCTTTTTATTCTGAGGGCTATTAGGAGGTGTGAGAAAGTTTCCTTCTTTCGCTTTTCCTTTTGAGTGGTCATGGAGGAGAGATTCTTCTTCTCCTTTGTCTTTGGAGTGTGATGCATCTACGTCTTTTCCTTTCTTAAACTCCCTATACATTTCCTCTACCATGGACCTCATGGCCAGGAAACTATCTATAAACTAGGAGTCTGATCCCAAGGGACTTTCTTCTGACATTTTCTTCTTGCAATAGATCCTACCAATTTCCAGGTTAGTTTCAACCAACTCTCCTTCTCCTAATTTAAGCTTTGATCTAGTTAGCATTCAACAACAAAATCCAGTACAAGCTTGTCTAACCTTAACAACCAATAAGCTCTAATACCACTTGATCTGAAATCACTCGTAAATGACCTCAAAGAAATAAATGAAGGTATTACAGACTCATGTGTTGGTGTGTGCCTATGTTATTTTATGCAACGGATCAATAAGATTGCGAAATACACAGACACAGAAGCAGTAGAGAAACAAAGTAAGCAAACACATAAGCACAACAAAATTAATAAGGAGTTCACCCAATCCTCTTGGGCTACATCTCCTGCTCTAGCCTTCATTGGTGGCCTTTTCTATTGTGTCTTAAAGTAGAGTTTTTACAATCAGGATCTCAATTCAAGTCTCCCTTAACAGATGATGTCAATAGGATGGTACTTGGATTCCCTAAGCCTCTAGAGTGCACAGACTCCCCTTACTGAATCTCGACCTCAACTGGTCTTAGTGGTATGAGCCCAATTTGGTACTCAATACCTGACAGGTATATACAGAGGAGTTGCTTGAACCTCTCAAGCCTTCTCTGGAGTTCACAGACTCTCGGACTCTCTCTGTCTCTGTCTGGCTCGATGCTGCCTTTGTTCTGCAGGTCAGCTCGACTTCTCTGTTCTCTGCAATTTACTTCTTTCTTGCTTCTTGGCTCTTGCTTCTCTCTCTTTCTGCTTGCTTTACTCTCTTTCTGCTTGTGGCTTAAAACCAATCTGCTCCCGACTGTTTGTTTCCACTTCCCGGCTCCCTGGATCTCCTGCCTCTGTCCACTGGAATCCCCTGCTCTGTGTCATCATGACTGTAACTCTTCACAGAGAGGTGACCACCTGTTTCTTTACGAACTGAGTGTCAATTCTCTTTGAACGGTTGTTATTTCCATTCATCCAAGATTTCTCGTGAAACTAATTCCTCTACCAACTCAGCAGTCATGTCGGATCTCAAACCTCATATAACCCAGCCTATTTCCCCGTCGAATCTGGTCATCCATCGGATCAATTCTCCATCGTTGATCTAGAGACTCCAGATCTTATGGTCTCCGTCCATATCGCGTAGACAAGTAGCATGCCCATTACTTGTGCGATAAGAGCGATTTTCTCTCTCATTTGTCAGACATGCGTCACCCAGTGTATGGCATCGCACAGGACTCGGCTGAACCCGCTTACCACTTGAGGCCTGCTCGATATCCTATCGGTTTTAGCGTGGGACCCGCCTACTGACGGAATCACTGATTTCCATACGGTTTTATGCTTTTCCCCATGAACGAGCACTTGGGGCTTTTCCTTCGTTGAGGGGGATGCCCGGCGATACGTGATCAGTGCTTTGCGCTAATCGCGTAGCAGAAACTGCCTCTGTTTCAGGATTTGACCTCCCGTTTGCCAATTTTGTGGCATCGCGCGGTTACCATGGGCCAACGGTCTACGCGCTTTGACTGAGGGTCCTCGTTGCTCCGTGCTAACCACAAAGTGCCATTGTTTAGAGGTTATTCCTGATAAGCTTAGCATCTGCAAGACTTTGAACTTCAGCATGATTTTTTATAGAGTTCGGGTAACTTTAAGAGAGTTTAAGGATCCAATTCGGATCATGGAAAAAAAATAAAAATAAAAATAAAAATCCATAGCATTATAAAACAATGGTTCTCTCTCTCTCTTTCCCCTATATATATCATTGGAAGATTCTCTCTCTATCTCTCTCTAAAAGAAACTTATATAAAACGTATGATTAATGAATCATATGCAAAATTTAAAGATGTAATGATCATGTACATAGACTGACGAATGACATACATTACAATATGGAGAAAGAAAATAAACATAAGACAAATAAAACAACAAAACACATATTATTGATGTATAATTGTATTTCTCATGAAAAGTGTGACAAAACCATCCAACATCGTGTATTGGTATGTTTTGACACCAACAAATAAATTAAATATCTTGACCCAAATACTTTAGATAACATGTATCTAAAATAAAATGAATCAAGTAATACTACAACATTTTATCAATTGATCATATCAATCACATAAATAATTGACATAAACCAAAACATGATGAAATAAAATTAACAAAACATGAATAAGACAAAAGAACCATATATCAAATTGCATATGATAAATTCAAAAAGTCATCATAATTTGGTTAACACAACATGTGCATTGCAACTGTTCAAACATAACTTTCATAACTCCAAAAGGGCATACCACATGTCCTTATATACAATAAAATTCAATAACTCTCTCGATAACTATATTTTAACTATAAAATTACATTTCATAATTGAATAATAAAAACTACTTGCAATTTTTTTTTTTGAATATTGTTTGAAAACCTTGGTCTTTCCCTTTGATGCAACATCAACAGGTGGTACTTGAGGAATTTGGACACTCTTCTTCTTTGGATTAAAAAATACTACGAAATTTTCTCTTCATCCTCTGATTCTTCAATTTCTTCAATCATGAATTGTAATGGTGGAACTGCCTCAATAACTTTTATAGACAGAGGAATGATAGTCTTTTGAACGACACTCCTTTTTAAATTTAGAAATCTTTCCTGTTTAGTGGGAGATACCAATTGTACTTTATTAAACCTCAAATGGGTCATGCTCAGTTGATATTAGCGCTCATAAGGGCAGGAGAGCAGCTATTGAATCATCTTCTCCAAGAAGGCCAATACATTAAATTATTTGAAGAGGGAGTTTTCCAACAACTATCCAAAAACAACTTTGTCATGAATAGTAGGAAGACATCCATGTTATTTTTGAGCCTTTTTTAGAGCATATTGAAATTATTTTTCTACTATCAGCCAAGGAGAATTCTCCCAAAAAGATGGGATTATGAACCTTTGGATATAACCCCACTCTTCCTTAAACTCAAAAATGATATTCCTAGCTTTTGAAATATCATTATTCATTTATTCTATAACTTTATTATTCTCTTTGACTGACAAGACTAATAGTACATACTATTCATATCTATTTGGTAATTGAAGGAGCTTAATATTTTCCTCATCTAGTGTATTTAAACAATTGATTATCTAATCCACCTCCTTTAGTCTTTCCTCCACTAAAGGATCTATGTTCCTTATTCAATATTAGCAATTTTCATGACCACTATCTCACAATGAAGGAGGAGATTCACATAAAATATTATCTTAAGGATTCTTTCATTTATCATATCCCAAAAATTGTCTTTAGCCTCAATAAGTGTGGCCCTTACCATTGTGATGTTTTATGTATATATTTCTTTAGAGATTGTATTCCTCTATCCTTTGCTTTTAACAATAATCACCTTGAGGGTTAGCTCAATTGATTGAATTCCCATTGCTAAAGCACCTCACTAATGGGAGGTCATGGGGTCAATTCTCCTCCACACCCTCAGGCTTAGATTCTATTAATAAGTTGGTTGGTTGTGATCCCTTCAAGTGGATCTGCCCAGATATTTCCTTGGAAAAAATGGAAAAAACACTAACTGCAGACCTTTAATAACTTCATTTGTGTTCTATCTCACTATTCCACCTCAACTCCAGCCAATTTTTCTCTTGTTCTTCATTTTCTATTTTTCCCTCAAGTTCAGTAATTTAAATCTCAAATAAATTTAATTTTTCTAAATTAACATTTCCTGTTGGGATTTGTCAACAATGGTCTTATATTCTTCTAGTTTTCTCAGATATTTCTTTTCTTTTTCTTCAAATTTTTAAACCTAATTGGAAATTTGTTGTTTTAATTCCCTTAAACATTAAAGTTCTTTCAACAGTTTTGGGTCATGGTACATGGTAAATTATATGTTGGAAGCCATATCTAACCAATATATTTGTGGAGGAAATGGGCATTCTAACCAAATACTGCACTGGTGTGCATTCTCTAGAGTTGGGAAAAAATTGTGGTGTATGTCTTGCAAAGTCAAGAAAATGGAAGTCTGAAATTCAATGTGGTGGCCACCAAAGGATCCACTTGGGTACTTTTAATCAACAAGAACAGGCAGCGGGAGCCTACGACAGTGCTTGCCTGGCTCTAAAGGGGAAATCTGCAGTGCTAAATTTCCCGCATTTAAGAAATTTATTGCCACCATCGCGTTCTCGGGACCCCAAAGATATAAAAGATGCAGCTAAACAAGCAGCAGTAGCAGTATCGTTAGTGCATCACTTTCGTTGGTAGAAATTGTAGTTGTATTAGAGCACTGCTAGTGAAACCACAATGGGATCGGAGCATATTGATGGGTATTCTGCGTTTGATGACTAACCACCGACACCAAATTACAAAAGGAAAATGACCCCTCCTGTGTATTACATTTTAATCGCTCCCCCTCTTGTGTATGACCTTGATTGATGGGTATTCTGTGTTTTGATCACGCCCCCTCCTGTGTATGACCTTGATTGAAGCCGACGAGTACGACCCGAACCAGCTGGCTACTATGGTATCCCTGTGGAGTTGAGTGTCTTTCTACTTGCGAAGGGTTAAGTGGAGTTAGCTGGGTTAGAGTTTAGTTGAGTAAGGTTAATGCTTAAGAATAGTTGTCGAGGTTATATGTTCAAAACTAGGAACTAGAGGGGTAGAGTATGTATATCTTTTGTAGATTAGCAACTAGAGTATGTATATTTTTTGTAAATTTAGCAGTGAAGCATCTCGATTGAATAATAATAATTATTCTCACTCGCCAAGATATGGTAATTTTTATTATTTTTATGTTTGGGTTGCAGTGTTTCTAATTTATGACCATTCTTATTATTATTTGTCTTTATTTGTTTTAAATTGAAAATGTCAAATGTAGATACTCATTCTTATTATATTTATGTTTGTGTTGTAGTGTTTCTCATTTATGGCCATTCTTATTATTATATTTTATGTTTGTGTTGTAGTGTTTTTAATTTATGGCCATTCTTATTATTATTTGTTTGTACTTTTTTTTAATTGAAAATGTTAAATGTTGATGCTCATTCTTATTATTTTTATGTTTGTGTTGTAGTGTTTCTAATTTATGGCCATTCTTATTATTGTTTGTGTGTACCTTTTTTTTTTCCGCACCTCTACATAAACATGTAGATCTCACATAAACATGTAAACGTAAACATTTAACATGTAATATTTAACATTTAACATTTTTAATGTAATGTCGGCCCTATTTAGAAATCAATCTAATTATTATTATGTATAAACAGAATACAAATTTAAAATATAAAAATATAAAGAGGTTTATGAACACTCAAAAAATAGGTATAGTAAATAAATAAAAATATAAATAAAATGGAGGTATGGTAAATGAATAAAACCTCTTTTTATACTTACTCCAAAGGTATACTAAATAAATAAAAATATAAATAAACTAGAGGTATGGTAAATAAATAAAACCTCTTTTTATACTTACTCCAAATGTATGGTAAATAAATAAAAATATAAATAAACTAGAGGTATGGTAAATAAATAAAACCTCTTTTTATACTTACTCCAAAGGTATTGTAAATAAATAAAAATATAAATAAACTAGAGTTACGGTAAATAAATCAAACCTCTTTATATTTAAAGAAGACTCAAAAAAGAGGTTTTATTTAGGTGAAGCCTATGGGAAAAATACCATATTTATAAAATAGGTATGGTAGATTAATAAAAATACAAATATAAAAGAGGTATGGTAAATAAATAAAACCCACATCGACAAAAAATCAAAATACATGGAAAAGACTTGTTGGATTTTGAAATAGTGTTTTGAGAATTTTAATTTAATTATTAATAATTATTAGCTTGATGATAATGATTTGACCTCCATGGAATATTTTAGTGACATTCACAAATTAATGGTAAGATTTATCTTCAAAGCAATCATGCCCTTTTTGCCTTTTTAGATAAACCTATTAATTTAAGAAAATGTCTTATAAACAAGTGTGATATGGATTAGGGGAACTTTATCACTTTTTATAAATTAAAATAAGAATTTTGAATTTTTAAATAAAATCAAAGAAAAATGGTTTTTATTTTATTTTTTCGCTTATTTCCCTCTAGGTTTACTCAAATGTCAAGTGTGGACACCCATTGGATGTGAAATTAAATTTCTCATCCAACAATTACTCACTCTCCATATTTTTTTTTTAACCCACATCAACAAAAAATGAGAATACATGGAAAAGACGTGTTGAATTTTTAAATAGTGTTTTGAGAATTTTAATATAATTTTAAAAAATTATTAGCTTGATGATAAGGATTTAAGTCCCATGGAATATTTTAGTAGCATCCACAAATTAATGTTAAGATTTATCTTCAAAGAAATCATCCCCTCTGCGCTTTTTAGATAAACCTATTAATTTAAGAAAATGTCTTCTAAACAAGTGTCATATGGATTAGGGGAACTTTTTCACTTTGGATAAACTAAAATAAGAATTTTGAATTTTTAAACGAAAATAAAGAGAACTCAATTTTATTATATTTTTTTTTGCTTATTTACCTCTTGGTTTACTCAAATGTCAAGTGTGGACACTCATTGGATGCGGAATTAAATTTCACATCCAACGAGTACACACTCTCCATACTTTTGATTAAACCCAGATCGCCAAAAAAATGAAAATACATGGAAAAGACGTGTTGAATTTTGAAATAGTGTTTTGAGAATTTTAATTTAATTAATAGTGATTATTAGCTTGACGATAAGGATTTAACCTCCATGGAATATTTTAGTAGCCCTTTTTTCCTTTTCGGATAAACCTCTTAATTTAAGAAAATGTCTTATAAACAAGTGTCATATGGATTAGGGGAACTTTGTCACTTTGGATAAACTAAAATAAGGATTTTTAATTTTTAAATAAAAATAAAGAAAACTAGTTTTTAATGTATTTTTTCGCTTATTTCCCTCTAGGTTTACTCAAATGTCAAGCGTGGACACTCATTGGATGGAGAATTAAATTTCACATCCAACGATTACTCTTTTTCCATGCTTCTAATTAAACCCACAGCGACAAAAAATGAGAATACATGGAAGAGACGTGTTGAATTTTGAAATAGTGTTTTAAGAATTTTAATTTAATTATTAATAATTATTAGCTTGACGATAAGGATTTAACCTCCATGGAATATTTTAGTAGCATTCACAAATTAATGTTAAGATTTATCTTCAAAGAAATGATGCACTTTTTCCCTTTTTAGATAAACCTATAAATTTGAGAAAATCTCTTATAAACAAGTGTCATATGGACTAGGGGAACTTTGTCACTTTGGATAAACTAAAATAAGCATTTTGAATTTTTAAATAAAAATAATAAAAACTGGTTTTTATTGTATTTTTTTCACTTATTTCCCTTTAGGTTTACTCAAATGTCAAGTGCAAGCACTCATTGGATGTGGAATTAAATTTCACATCAACAAGTACTCTCTCTCCATACTTCTAATTATACCAACACCGACAAAAAATGAAAAATACATGGAAAAGACGTGTTGCATTTTGAAATAGTGTTTTGAGAATTTTCATTTAATTATTAGTCATTACTAAATTGATTATAATGATTTAACCTCCATGGAATATTTTAGTAGCATTCACAAATTAATGTTAAGATTTATCTTCAAAGCAATGATGCCCTTTTTTCCTTTTTAGATAAACCTATAAATTTAAGAAAATGTCTTATAAACATGTGTCATATGGATTAGGGGAACTTTGTTACTTTGGAAAAACTAAGATAAGGATTTTGAATTTTTAAATAAAAACAAAGAAAACTGGTTTTTATTGTATTTTTTTGCTTATTTCCCTCTAGGTTTACTCAAATGTCAAGTCTCAACACTCATTGGATGCAGAATTAAATTTCATATCCAATGAGTACTCGCTCTCCATACTTCTAATTAAAACCACATCGACAGAAAATGAAAATACATGGAAAAGACGTGTTGAATTTTTATATAGTGTTTTGAGAATTTTAATTTAATTATTAAAAATTATTAGCTTGATGATAAGTATTTAACCTCCATTGAATATTTTAGTAGCATTCACAAATTAATCTTAAGATTTATCTTCAAAGCAATGATGCGCTTTTTGCCTTTTTAGATAAACTTATAAATTTAAGAAAATGTCTTATAAACAAGTGTCATATGGATTAGGGGAACTTTGTCACCTTGGCTAAAGTAAAATAAGGATTTTGAATTTTTAAATAAAAACAAAAAAAATACTTTTTATTGTATTTGTGCATTTATTTCCACCTTGGTTTACTCAAATGTCAAGCGTGAGCACTCGTTGGATGAGGAATTAAATATCACATCCAACGAGTACTCGCTCTCCATACTTTGATTAAACCCACATCACCAAAAAATGAAAATACATGGAAAAGATGTGATGAATTTTGAAATAGCATTTTGAGAATTTTAATTTAATTATTAATAATTATTAGGTTCATGATAAGGATTTAACCTCCATGGAATATTTTAGTAGCATTCACAAATTAATGTTAATATTTTTCTTCAAATCTATGATGCCCTTTTTGCCTTTTTAGATTAACCTATTAATTTAAGAAAATGTATTATAAACAAGTGTCATATGGATTAGGGGAGCTTTGTCACTTTGGATAAAGTAAAATAAGGATTTTGTATTTTTAAATAAAAACAAAGAAAACTAGTTTTTATTGTATTTTTTTCGCTTATTTCCCTCTTGGTTTACTAAAATGTCAAGTGTGGACACTCACACGATGTTCAATTAAATTTCACATCCAGCGAATAATCACTGTCCATACTTCTCATTAAACCCACATCACCAAAAAATGAAAATACATGGAAAAGACGTGTTGAATTTTGAAATAGTGTTTTGAGAATTTTAATTTAATTATTAATAATTATTAGCTTGATGATAAGGATTTAACCTCCATGGAATATTTTAAAAGCATTCACAAATTAATGTTAAGATTTATCTTCAAAGCAATGAAGCCCATTTTGCCTTTTTAGATAACCCTATTAATTTAAGAAAATGCCTTATAAACAAGTGTCATATGGATTAGGGGAAGTTTGTCACTTTGGATACACTAAAATAAGGATTTTGAAATTTTAAATAAAAACAAAGAAAACTGGTTTTTATTGTATTTTTTTGGCTTATTTTCCTCTAGGTTTGCTCAAATGTTAAGTGTGGACACTCATTCGACGCAGAATTAAATTTCACATCCAACTAGTACCCACTCTCCATACTTCTGATTAAACCCACATCGACAAAAAATGAAAATACATGGAAAAGAGGTGTTGAATTTTGAAATAGTGTCTTGAGACTTTTAATTTAATTATTAATAATTATTAGCTTGATGATAAGTATTTAACCTCCAGGGAATATTTAAGTAGCATTCACAAATTAACGTTAAAATTTATCTTCAAAGAAATGACGCCCTTTTTGACTTTTTTGATAAACCTATTAAGTTAAGAAAATGTCTTATAAACAAGTGTGATATGGATTGGGGGAACTTTGTCACTTTGGATAAAGTAAAAAAAGGATTTTGATTTTTTTAAATAAAAACAAAGAAAACTGGTTTTTATTTTATTTTTTTCGCTTATTTCCCTCTTGGTTTACTCAAATGTCAAGTGTGGACACTTAGTGGATGCGGAATTAAATTTCACATCTAACGAGTAATCACTTTCCATACATCTCATTAAACCCACATCGCCAAAAAGTTAAAATACAAGGAAAAGACGTGTCGAATTTTGAAATAGTGTTTTGATAATTTTTATTTCATTATTAATATTTATTAGCTTGATGATAAGGATTTAACCTCCATGGAATATTTTAGTAGCATTCACAAGTTAATGTTAAGATTTATCTTCAAATAAATAAAGCCCTTTTTCCCTTTTTAGATAAACCTATTAATTTAAGAAAATGCCTCATAAACAATTTTCATATGGATTAGGGGAACTTTGTCACTTTGGATAAACTAAAATAAGGATTTTGAATTTTTAAATAAAAACAAAGAAAACTAGTTTTTAATGTATTTTTTTGGCTTATTTCTCTCTAGGTTTACTCAAATGTCAAGTGTGGACACTCATTCGGTGAGGAATTAAATTTCACATCCAATGAGTACTCACTCTCCATACTTCTGATTAAACCCACATCAATAAAATATGAAAATACATGGAAAGACGTGTTGAATTTTGAAATAGTAATTTGAGAGTTTTAATTTAATTATTAATAATTATTATCTTGATGATAAGGATTTAACCTCCATGGAATATTTTAGTACCATTCAAAAATTAATGTTAAAATTTGTCTTCAAAGCAATGATGCCCTTTTTGAGTTTTTAGATAAACCTATTAATTTAAGAAAATATCTTATAAACAAGTGCCATATGGATTAGTGGAATTTTGTCAATTTGGATATACTAAAAAAAGGATTTTGAACTTTTTAAATAAAAACAAAGAAAACTAGTTTTTATTGTATTTTTTTCACTATTTTCCCTCTAGGTTTACTGAAATGTCAAGTGTGGACACTCATTGGATGCGGAATAACATTTCATATCCAACGAGTACTCACTCTCCATACTTATGATTAAACCCACATCGACAAAAAATGAAAATACATGGAAAAGACGTGTTGAGTTTTGAAATAGTGCTTTGAGAATTTTAATTTAATTATTAATAATTAATAGCTTGATTATAAGGATTTAACCTCCATGTAATATTTTAGTAGCATTCACAAATTAATGTTAAGATTTATCTTCAAAGCAATGATGCCCTTTTTGCCATTTCAGATAAACCTATTAATTTAAGAAAATGTCTTATAAGCAAGCTTCATATGGATTAGGGGAAGTTTGTCACTTTGGATAAACTAAAATAAGGATTTTTAATTTTTAAATGAAAACAAAGAAAACTGGTTTATAATGTATTTTTTCATTTATTTCCCTCTAGGTTTACTCAAATGTCAAGTGTGGACACTCATTCTATGTGGAATTAAATTTCACATCCAACATATACTCACTCTCCATACTTCTTATTAAACCCACATTGACAAAATATGAAAATACATGGAAGGACGTGTTGAATTTTGAAATAGTGTTTTGAGAATTTTAATTTAATTACTAATATTAATTAGCTTGATGATAAGGATTTAACCTCCATGGAATATTTTAGTAGCATTTGCAAATTAATGTTAAGATTTATCTTCAAAGCAATGATGCCCTTTTTGACTTTTTAGATAAACCTATTAATTTAAGGAAATGTTTTATAAACAAGTGTCATATGTATTAGGGGAATTTTGTCACTTTGTATAAACTAAAATAAGAATTTTGAACTTTTTAAATAAAAACAAAGAAACTAGTTTTTATTGTATTTTTTTGCTTATTTCCCTTTAGGTTTACTCAAATGTTAAGTGTGGACACTCATTAGATGCGGAATTAAATTTCACATCCAACGAGTACTCACTCTCCATACTTATGATTAAACCTTCATCTACAAAAAAATGAAAATACATGGAAAAGATGTGTTGAATTTTGAAATAGTGTTTCCAGAATTTTAATTTAATTATTAATAATTAATAGCTTGATTATAGGGATTTAAGCTCCATGGAATATTTTAGTAGCATACACAAATTAATGTTAAGATTTATCTTCAAAGAAATGATGCCCTTTTTGCCTTTTTAGATAAACCTATTAATTTAAGAAAATGCCTTATAAACAAGTTTCATATGGATTAGGGGAACTTTGTCACTTTGGATAAACTAAAATAAGAATTTTGAATTTTTAAATAAAAACAAAGAAAACTAGTTTTTAATGTATTTTTTTGGCTTATTTCTCTCTAGGTTCACTCAAATGTCAAGTGTGGACACTCATTCAGTGAGGAATTAAATTTCACATCCAATGAGTACTCACTCTCCATACTTCTGATTAAACCCACATCAATAAAATATGAAAATACATGGAAAGACGTGTTGAATTTTGAAATAGTAATTTGAGAATTTTAATTTAATTATTAATAATTATTAGCTTGATGATAAGGATTTAACCTCCATGGAATATTTTAGTAGCATTCAAAAATTAATGTTAAGAATTGTCTTCAAAGCAATGATGCCCTTTTTGAGTTTTTAGATAAACCTATTAATTTAAGAAAATATCTTATAAACAAGTGCCATATGGATTAGTGGAATTTTGTCAATTTGGATATACTAAAAAAAGGATTTTGAACTTTTTAAATAAAAACAAAGAAAACTAGTTTTTATTGTATTTTTTTTCACTATTTTCCCTCTAGGTTTACTGAAATGTCAAGTGTGGACACTCATTGGATGCGAAATAATATTTCATATCCAACTAGTACTCACTCTCCATACTTATGATTAAACCCACATCGACAAAAAATGAAAATACATGGAAAAGACGTGTTGAGTTTTGAAATAGTGCTTTGAGAATTTTAATTTAATTATTAATAATTAATAGCTTGATTATAAGGATTTAACCTCCATGTAATATTTTAGTAGCATTCACAAATTAATGTTAAGATTTATCTTCAAAGCAATGATGCCCTTTTTGCCATTTCAGATAAACCTATTAATTTAAGAAAATGTCTTATAAGCAAGCTTCATATGGATTAGGGGAAGTTTGTCACTTTGGATAAACTAAAATAAGGATTTTTAATTTTTAAATGAAAACAAATAAAACTTGTTTATAATGTATTTTTTCATTTATTTCCCTTTAGGTTTACTCAAATGTCAAGTGTGGACATTCATTCTATGTGGAATTAAATTTCACATCCAACATATACTCACTCTCCATACTTCTTATTAAACCCACATTGACAAAATATGAAAATACATGGAAGGACGTGTTGAATTTTGAAATAGTGTTTTGAGAATTTTAATTTAATTATTAATATTTATTAGCTTGATGATAAGGATTTAACCTCCACGGAATATTTTAGTAGCATTTGCAAATTAATGTTAAGATTTATCTTCAAAGCAATGATGTCCTTTTTGACTTTTTAGATAAACCTATTAATTTAAGGAAATGTTTTATAAACAAGTGTCATATGGATTAGGGGAATTTTGTCACTTTGTATAAACTAAAATAAGAATTTTGAACTTTTTAAATAAAAACAAAGAAACTAGTTTTTATTGTATTTTTTTGCTTATTTCCCTTTAGGTTTACTCAAATGTTAAGTGCGGACACTCATTAGATGCGGAATTAAATTTCACATCCAATGAGTACTCACTCTCCATACTTATGATTAAACCTTCATCTACAAAAAAATGAAAATACATGGAAAAGATGTGTTGAATTTTGAAATAGTGTTTCCAGAATTTTAATTTAATTATTAATAATTAATAGCTTGATTATAGGGATTTAAGCTCCATGGAATATTTTAGTAGCATACACAAATTAATGTTAAGATTTATCTTCAAAGAAATGATGCCCTTTTTGCCTTTTTAGATAAACCTATTAATTTAAGAAAATGCCTTATAAACAAGTTTCATATGGATTAGGGGAACTTTGTCACTTTGGATAAACTAAAATAAGAATTTTGAATTTTTAAATAAAAACAAAGAAAACTGGTTTTTAATGTATTTTTTTCGTTGATTTCCCTCTAGGTTTGCTCAAATGTCAGGTGTGGACACTCATTCGATGTGGAATTAAATTTCACATCCAACGAGTACTCACTCTCCATACTTTTGATTAAACCCACATCCACAAAATATGAATATAGTGTTTTAAGAATTTTAATTTAATTTTTAATAATTATTAGCTTGATGATAAGGATTAAACCTCCATGGAATATTTTAGTAGCATTCACAAATTAATGTTAAGATTTATCTTCAAAGAAATCATGCATTTTTTGAATTTTTAGATAAACCTATTAAGTTAAGAAAATGTCTTATAAACAAGTGTCATATGGATTAGGGGAATTTTGTCACTTTGAATAAACTAAAATAAGAATTTTGAACTTTTTAAATAGAAATAAAGAAAAGTGGTTTTTATTGTATTTTTCATTTATTTTCCCTCTAAGTTTACTGAAATTTCAAGTGTGAACACTCATTGGATGCGGAATTAAATTTCACATCCAACGAGTACTCACTCTCCATACTTCTTATTAAACCCACATCGACAAAAAATAAAAAATACATGGAAAAGACGTGTTGAATTTTGAAATAATGTTTTGAGAATTTTAATTTAATTATTAATAATTAATAGCTTCATTATAAAGATTTAGCCTCCACGGAATATTTTAGTAGCATTCACATATTAATGTTAATATTTATCTTCAAAGCAATGATGCCCTTTTTTCTTTTTTAGATAAACCTATTAATTTAAGAAAATGCCTTATAAACAAGTTTCATATGGACTAGGGGAACTTTGAGATCTAAAATGGGCCACTTAAGTAAAATTATAAAATAAAAATAACAACAATAAATAAGAGTTATGCCCACTAAGCATAGAGAGGACGGTGATAGGGAGTTCCAGTAAGGCGCTTTGTAGTGTAAAGGTCATTGTAGTGTAAAGGTCACGAGTTCAAAACTCTGTGAGCACAAAATTCATCCATGCTAAGGGCTGGTGTCACCCAAGACAGGTGCGGGATTTTGTGGCTTACATGACACTAGGTCATGGTTACTCAAGCCAAAAGTGGTCATGGTTACTCAAGCCACAAGTTAATCGTGCCTCCCCAAGTGACTTTGTGGCTTACATGACCCTAGGTCATGGTTACTCAAGCCACAAGTTAGTAGTGCCTGTCATATAAGGAGTCACATAATCTAGCCAAAAAAATAAAAATAAATGTAAGAGTTATAAATTTTTAAATAAAAACATATGCAACTATTTTTTTAGTGTATTTTTTGGTTATCTCCCTCTAAATTTACTCAAATGTCTAGTACAGAAACTCGTTGGATGCAAAATTGTTGTAAATCTTAAATCAAGAAAAATATACACAAAAAATTCTCAATCAAAATCCAAATTAATTAAAACTTCAACTTCTTACACATAATTCAAACTTATTATACGAAATCCATACGTATGAACAATGTGTAAAGTTGGGTGACTCAAGGGCACCCTCATCGTACTCTCCTTTTATTCGGTCCAACCACCTACTCCAGCAACATCCGTCCCTCCCGCTTACCATTTGTCCACCACATACCCCCAGCCCACAGTAACGATAAAAAGAAAGTTGTAATCAAGTAATAAAAGCAATCATAAAGCAGCAGCCGGTGGGTTTTCC